>JXTB01000009.1:1292926-1316487 GCA_002914805.1 Parasponia andersonii
CATAAGTAGTAAAATAAATTAAAATCTTTATAATAATTCATACAAATAAAGTAGTGGAAATTAAAACTTCACGTGCTTCACACTTATTTAATAATTATAATAATAACAATAGACATACTTATTCGTACATACAATGTGTGCTTAATTAAAACTTAGGTATATACATATAAGTTTGTTATCAAATTATTTGGACTCTAAAAATAAACTAGACTAAGATTTAAACAACAATAATTACTAGAATAATTTACTTAACTCAAAAATAGATACAAATTAACCATATTATTATAACAATCACATATAAATGCAAATGCATGAAAATTTATTTCTCATTAGGCACGTAGTCCAACTTGGCTTTCATGTGTGTATTCCACTGTAACCGTATTTACAAAAATTTTGTTAGTGCATAACCATTTCACTTCTTATAACCATAGACTTAAAACACATGACAAAAAAAAATTCATATTATAGGATAGACTTGATATTACAACCAAATCCGAGGTGTTGGCTGCCAAACTGCTGAGGCAAAGGGGAAGATTAAGTCTTTTGAAATAGAGGTTCAGAGTCTGCGCTCCAAGGCAAAGCTCATGAATCTAGCTCAATCCAAGGCGACGCTTAAGGAGCAAGAGCACTAGAATGTTGTAGCCGAGATGGATCTTGCTTTCGTTGCATGCGACAGAGCTATTGATAGAAGTCCATTCCCTTCACCTCCACTCAGACTATCACAAACTAATAAAGGCCTACATTGAACTGACCCTTCAGCGTAACGAGGACCTTACTGATATTAATGCTATTTTAGTTAATCTATTGTATTGGCAAGTGGAGCAGAGCTTGGCCGAACTGAAAGACAAGCTGGAAGATGCAGAGAAATTGAAGATAAGATAACAGAGGTAGCCGGATAGTTTTTCTACGAAGAGCTACAGGTCTAGCCAGAAAAATAGAGAATTTTAGGGCCAAGCAGAGGTAGTAACACTAGACCAATTTGATGAGTAGAAAGGTGTCGAAAGGACCATTACTCCGTTAAGTACTACATACAAAAGCTAGGAGACAAAATTGATATTGTATATCCTGCTGATGTATTGAGGATGCTTGAAAAGGATAACGATGGGTCTTTGACATCTGCCCTTGTTGGCAGAGAAATGATACCTATCTATGATTTGCCAAAGTAGATCCATGTCCCAAACACTGAAGAGGACTGGCCTACTCATGATGCATTAGCTAGTGCAGAGCTAGATGCAGTTACACTATCGAGCAATGAGACCGAGCTCACTATGCCCTCCACCACTGAATCAAGTGACTGTTGACGTATGTGGCTTACAATCTTGTCTTATTTTGATAATAATAAACATGTGATTTAGTTACTAATAACTGGCTTGAGTTTGTAGTTATGAAGTTGAAAAAAAATTTGATAAATCTCAAGAAATGAAGTCCTCAAGAATAGCGCATCATCTTGAAGGTTGAAGACGAAAGTGAAGAATTAAGATTCAAGACCAAGTCTAAATAGGCTAAAATTTATTTCGTAGTCTTGTACTTGATTTATTATATTGCACAAAATATTCTCTTTGATATAGCTTAAAATATCTTTCAATTTTTCAAACAAATATTCAAAGAATTAGCTAAACTTTAAATCCATTGATTGTTTGAAAATAAATATCATTTCTAATCTAACCCAAATATTCTCAAAAGTACATTTTTTTAATGTTAAAAATGATTTGAAAAAGAAAGTTTTAAGAACGACCAAATTAGTTCAAAGAAATTAAAGATTGGTTTCTGACTAATTTTGGTCGACCAAAATAAAGGCCAAAAATGACTGTTGGAGCTGAACTAGCATATCAGACTCGAACGGCTAGTTTTTTAGTCGATTAAAATTATTTCTAGTCGACCAAAATGTTGGCAGTAAGTTACCAACGGTTGAAAATGGCTAGTTTTTGAAGATGCCTTTAAATAGAGCAAAGTTGGTGACTTAGAATAAGAGAATAAGAACCTACATTGATATCTAATCAGTTTCTAAGTGTAGAAAGCTCTCTTTTACTCTACTTTAACTTTCAAATCTATTTGAGCCTTTCCTAGAGCATCATTTGTGCATTATTCTCAAATCACCTAAGATTATCTTATATTATTTCTTTGAAAGGTAATTCTTTAAGTAAGTGCTCACTTTTATTTTCATAAAAACATTATTGAGAGGTGAGGTTGGGACCGGAGTCATAAACAACCCGGTATAGGTGAGGTTGACACCAGATTCTAAACAATCCATGGTTCGGCATAATAGAGCCAAATTCAAGACTATTGTAAAGGCGTAGGTGTGCCTAAGAAGAAATCACTCCATTTATACGAGGGGTCGGTCAAGCTCATAATCTTGATCCGATAGTTGAAAGCTCTAAGCAAGTTACAGAGAGCCGGGAACATACGCAAACTGTCGTGTTTGTCGAACCTCGTAAAAGTAGTGTTTGCAATCTCTCTATCCCTATCTCTTTAATTTATTTACTTTGATATTGTGCCTATTTATTTGCTATTTTTACTTGCTCTATTCATTATTTGCTCAATCTTGTTGCTTAATTCAAATAGCTACTAAAAGTCTTGAAAACCCAATTCACCCCCCTCTTGGGTTAGCTATTCTTGGGATAACAATTAATATGAGAGCTTGGTGCTCACTAAACTAAAACTTAATCATTTTTAAAATGGCTAATCCAAACAATTTTTTTGTTCAATACGAGGGGTTATCACTTTCTCAACCACCTTTCGTTAATGGAAGTGTTTTTAACTATTGGAGAAGTCGTATGGACACATATCTTAGATCTATAGATTTTGATTTATGGTATATTGTCACAAGAGGTCCATTAATGGAGTTAAAGTAGAAAAAGATATTGAGGAATATGATGAAAGGATAAAATGTCTTTTACCAAAAATGGAAAAGCTAGAAACATTCTTATGTGTGGTCTAGATAGGAATGTATATAATAATATTGAAAAAGCTAAGGATGTTAATAAACTGTGGAATATGCTTAAAGTGTCATATCAAGGAACTAATTCCATGAAGGAAACTAGAATTAATATTTTCACAAGAAACTATGAGTTATTTAAAATGGAAAAAGATGAATCTATTTCTCAAATGTTTACTAGATTTACCTCCATCATTAACTCTCTTGGTGCTTTAGGAAAAACCTTTCCAAATGGTGAGTTGGTGAGTAAGATTCTTAGAAGCCTCCCTCGAACATATAGAAGCAAGGTGGTAGCTATTCAAGAAGCAAAAGACCTTAGAAAACTTACTCTTGAAGGACTTATAGGTTCCCTCATGACCCATGAAATCCTTATGAAGGAAACTAATGAAGATGAAGGAGAACAAAAGAAAAAGAAAGGAATCACTCTTAAAGCCGCCTTGCAAGAAAGCATTGAGGAAGAAGAAGAATTCACAGATAATGAGCTAGAAGACATTGCCTTACTTACTAAAATGTATAAGAAGTACTTAAATTTCAAAAAGAAGAATTTTAAGAAGAACACCAAAGGCAATAACTTCCAAGAGAAGAAAATGATGGATGATCCCATCACTTACTTTGAATGCAAGAAGCTAGGACATCTGAAGAACGAATATCCCTTGAGAAGAAAAATGAAGAAGAAGGCAATGAAGGCCACTTGGAATGATAGTGAAGAAGAAGAGTCCAATGGAGAAGAATAAGAAGAAATTGCCAACATGTGCTTCATGGCAATAGAAAATGAGGTAAGCTCTTTTAAACCTAAAGGTGAATTTCATGATGATAGTGATACCAGTAGTGATTTTAGTAATGATACTGATTGTGATTTATCACATGAAAGTTTATTAAGTGATTTCAACGATTTACACAAAAACTATAAAAAACTCATTTTCAAGAACAATGCTCTTAAAAAGGAAATTTTTAGTTTGTCAAAATAGTTGAAAAGTTTACCAAAGAAAAGGAAGTAAAATTACCTTGTAGTAATTGTGATATTTTGTCAAAAAAAAAATACTTCTTTAAATGACAAGATTTTTGACTTAACAAAAATTGTCCACAAATTAACAAATAGAAAGAAAAACTTTGACATTATACTTAAAGGACAAAAATGTGTTTTTCACAAAGGAGGTATTGGGTACAAATCTTCTATAAAATAAAAATACCTCAAGAACTATTTTGTGAAAACTAGTACAAGTAATACAAAGCACGCTTACACTTACTGCAATCAAGATGGATATACTAGTTTTTCATGCTTTCTAAAGAAAAATGCATATTTTGGTGGAAAACTAGCTTGGGTGACAAAAGAATTTAGAGCTAACACTCAAGGAACCAAATTAGTATGGGTACCAAAAATTAAAGTTTGATTCTTACTTGTAGGTACAAAAGAAGAAGAACTTTTGGTTCTTGGATAGTGGCTGCTCCAAACACATGACCGGAGACTACTTCTTGCTCTTATCATTCACAAAAAGAAGTGGAGGACATGTTACATTTGGAGATAACACTAAAGGCAAGATTTTGGGTGTAGGTAACATCAACATTGGTACTACATCCTCACCCATTATAGAAAATGTTTTATTTGTTGATAATCTTAAACACAATTTGCTTAGTATAAGTCAACTTTGTGATAAAGGTTATAGAGACATTTTTGAGCCTTCCAAATACTTGATTGAGGACACTTGTTTAAAATAAATTATTTTTGAAGGGAAAGAAAATACAATGTCTACACCATTAATATTGAAAAATATTTTAGTCAAGATAAATATTTTTCGGCTTTTAAAGATGATTCTTGGCTTTGATATAGAAGACTTGGACATGCTAGCATAAATACTATTTCTAAACTTTCAAAGAAAAACCTTGTTAGTGGTTTACCAAGTTTACTTTTTGAAAAAAACAAGGTGTGTGATGCATGTCAATTCGGAAAATAAGTAAAAAGCTCTTTTAAATCCAAAAACGTCATTACTACTTCTAGACCATTGTAACTACTTCACATGGATCTATATGGACCATCAAGAGTAGTTAGTCTTGGTAGAAAACATTATACTTCTGTGATAGTTGATGATTTTTCAAGATTAACTTGGGTTCTATTTATTGCTCATAAAAACGATGTTTTAAATATTCTTACTATTTTTTGTAAGAAAGTGCAAAATGAGAAATACTACACCATCACATCTATTAGAAGTGATCATAGTGGTGAGCTTGAAAATGATGAAATGGAAGTTTTTTGCTATAAAAATGGTTTTGATCATAATTTTTCCGCTCCTAGAATCCACAACAAAATGGAGTTGTAGAAAGAAAGAATAGAACCCCACAAGAAATGGCACGAAGCATGCTAAATAAAAATAGTTTGTCAAAATATTTTTGGGCCGAATCGGTAAGTATCGCTTGTTATATTCTGAATAGAATTATGATAAGGCCAATCTTGAATAAGACACCTTATGAGCTTTGGAAAGGTAGAAAACCCAATATTGGTTATTTTAAAGTTTTTGGTTGTAAATGTTTTATTTTGAATACTAAAGATAATTTGGGAAAATTTGATTCAAAATCCGATGTTGGTATTTTTTTTGGATATTCTACTACTAGTAAAGCTTATAGACTTTTCAACAAAAGAACATTGGTAGGAGTAGAATCTATGCATGTTGTTTTTGACGAGTCTAACACTCTCCTTAAGGAGAGAAATATAGATGATGATGATGTTGTAGATTTGGAATAAAGCTTAAATGAATTAGGCATCAATGAAAGACCAAATGAAGAAGAGGACATCCAATTACAACAAGACAAAAGTCTTAAGGAAGAAAAATATGACAATGGTAATATTTTAACTGTTCCTCAAGATTTAAAATTTACTCATGCACATCCTAAAGACCAAATTCTAGGTGATCCCTTACAAGGTGTCACAACTAGAGCATCACTTAGAAATATTTGCAACAACTTAGCTTTCCTTTCTCAAATTGAACCCAAAAATTTTAAAGATGATGAAAAAGATGAATTTTGGATTTTAGCAATGCAAGAGGAGCTAAATCAATTTGAAAGAAGTGATGTATGGAAATTAGTTCTAAGACCTAGTGATCATTCAGTTATTGGAACTAAATGGGTCTTTAGAAATAAATTAGATGACCATGGAGTGATTGTGAAAAATAAGGCTAGATTAGTAGCCTAAGGTTTCAATCAAGAAGAAGGTATCGATTATGAAGAAACCTCTGTACCGTAGCAAGATTAGAATCCATTAGCATGCTCTTAGCATTTGCATACCATAAGAATTTTATTCTTTACCAAATGGATGTTAAGATCGCATTTTTAAATGGATACATTTTAGAAGAAGTTTCTGTAGCCTAACCCCCCAGTTTTCAAAATTATAAGTATCCAGATCATGTTTACAAATTGAAAAAGGCTTTATATGGTCTAAAACAAGCTCCTATAGCTTGGTATGATAGATTAAAAAACTTTTTGATCTCAAATAAACTTTTGATGGGAAAAGTAGATACTACTCTTTTTATTAAGAAGAAAGGGGTGGATATGATAATTGTACAAATTTATGTTGATGATATTATATTTGGAGCCACTAATGTTTATCTCTGTGAAGAATTCTCTAAGTGTATGCAAAGTTAATTTGAGATGAGTATGATGAGAGAATTGAACTTCTTCCTTGGGCTTTAAATAAACCAATCCAAAGAAGAAATCTTCATCAATCAAGAAAAGTACATTAAAGAGATACTCAAGAAGTTTGAACTTGAACATTCAAAACTAATGAAGACACCAATGAGCTCATCAATCAAGCTTGACAAAGATGAAAGTGGTAAAGTGATAGATATTACTAAATATCGAGGTATGATCAGATCCTTACTTTATCTTACCGCTAGTAGACCGAATATCAATCTAATCATAAAGAATCCCATCTTAGTGTGGTTAAACATATTTTAAAATATTTGCATGGCACTATGAATATAGGACTATGGTATCCTAAAGGCACACACTTTGATATCTCTAGTTATTCGAATGCAGATTTTGCCCAGTGTAAAATTGATCGAAAGAGCACAAGTATTATTTATCACTTTTTGGGATACTCACTAGTTTCTTGGTTTAGCAAGAAACAAAATTCAATTGCTCTTTCCACCACCGAAGTGGAGTATATATCCGCGGCTAGTTGTTGTGCACAAATTTTTTGGACGAAACAAACACTTTTAGATTTTGGTTTGAAATTTGCACATGTGCCTATTAAATATGATAACACTAGTACTATCAGCTTATCTAAAAATTCTATTTTGCAATCACAAGCTAAGTACATTGATATAAGACACCATTTCCTTTGTGATCACATGCAAAAAGGTGATGTTTCTCTTGAATTTGTCTCCACTGAAAAACAATTAGTGGACATTTTTACAAAACCTCTTGATGAAGAACGGTTTTGTATGATTTGAAGAGAACTTGGCATGCTTGATTTTGACAAAATTCCTGATTATACATTGTCATGCTTTCTCTTGCTCCTTTTTTTTTTTTATCTTTTAATCTCTATCTCGTCTTATTTTATTTGTGTGATAATTTGTACTCCCTTGATCATATCTGAAATTCTAAATTGTTTCTTTAAAAATATATACTTTTTTTTTCCTTTTTTCGCCAAATCTAAAACTTTTCAGATTTTGGTCGACCAAAACTGATGATTGCTTTAGACATGCAAAACTGTGCTGTTTTGCTAATTTTCAGATTTTGGTCGATCAAAATTAAATTTGGTTGACCAAAATTATTTGTCACTAGTTTCCTAAGCCCGACCCGAGACAATTTTCTATGGTATTTTCTTTGTTTTTCTCTCATCTCTCTTACTCGAAACTCTTATCCCCTTAATGAAAACCCTAAACCATTATTCCCTTTGCTTCTAATCTTGAGTTCTATGAGTTTTTACTCCAATTTCTTCAAAATTTCATCTTTTCTCCCACTAAACCATATCTGCTCCTTCCAATGTTGTGATCAATCCACCTATTCTATCTCTCTCTCTCTCACTCAAATCCGTGAATAAGTCATCATGCCATTCAAAGCTCGTGCCAACAAGAGATCAGGAAAGAATGTTATCGAAGAAGAAGAAGAAAGGCAATCAAAATCAAGGTTTGACACTCCTCTTTTTACTAATCCTAGAATTATAGATGATTTCTAAAATAATTTTACTAAGAGGGCTTTAGTGAATAGAAGAAGTGTGGACTGGGTAACTATGGAAAAACTGGTAGGTTGGAGACATATATTTCATAGGATGGATTGGGTTTTCTTTCCTAGCATTAATGGATTTACTTACCCTAGGTTAGTGAAAGTTTTTTATGCTGCTATGAACCTAAAGAGTGAAGTTCATGGAATCACTTGTACTCTTAAAGGGAAGGTTATTGATATAAATATGAGTGATCTTTGTGCTATTCTAGAAATACCTAATGAAGGTGGTCGTCCAATTGATCTTATGGGAGATTTTGATACGATGACAACTTTGAAGAATTTGACTAGTGATGGCAATTATTATCCAAATTATTCCATTAATCATTTGAATGTTCATAGTAGACTCCTTCACCACTATATCACCTACAACATTCTTCCTCGTACTGACCATAGAGAGATAGTCCATCCTCTTGATATTTTCTTGATTAACTCTATACTCATGGGGAAAGCTATAAATTTAGGACATACCCTTATGACCCAAATGAGGGAAGCTAGTTCTAAGAAGATGGGATGTCTTCCTTATGGAATGGTGCTTACTCGAATCTTCGATCATTTTGAAATTCCTCTTTATGATGAGTCTGTTAAGGAAAAACCAATGTCTCCTTATGATAGAACTGTTGTCGAGCGCATGCATTGGTTCTTTAATGAGACCAACGGTACTTGGTCATACAAGGGGCCTAAAAAGTCAATGATCCTAATGTACCCATTGAGACTCATGATTATAATGATAATGAGGAAAGTGACAGATCTACTACTCATGCAACTCCTCCCACTTTTAACTTTGAAAAAGCATTTCAACTTATGAATGCATGCTTGGACACTCTTGTTGTGGACTTTAATGCATTCAAGGAAGATCATGGAAGGTAAATTCAAGCTCTTCAAGACTTTTAACAAGCACAATTTGATCGCCTCTTTGAGCACCAATAAGAGACATGGAACTACATGTGTCAAGGACAAAATATACCTCCATTCTAGAGTCTTCCTCTCTTGCTTATTTACTTATGTCGTGTTAGTCTTTTATGATGTGTTAGTCTTTTATGATGTGTTAGTACGTTATTTTTTTAACCTTTTGAATTCTTTTTGTATGCCCTCTTATTATGGATGATGGAACCTTGTGTGAGACTTATGCCTATCTTTGATTGTGACCTATTATTCTTACTATGCTTATGTATGGTATGCTTCTCTTAGTGCTTTCAACTTTTTTTACTGATATCAAAAGGGGAGAAATATTCCTAATTTTTATTACTTAATGTATGCGTAAATTGAGTTAAAAAGGAGGAGATTTTTTTTTCAAATTTCCACGTATATATTGAGGGAGAATTTCTAAAAATAATGGTAAGGTCATGTATGCTAATTGAATTGTATCATTATTTTATCTCAAAAATCAATGTTTGTCATCATCAAAAAAGGGAAAGTTGTTAACGATGGGCCTTTGACATCTGCCCTTGTTGGCAGAGAAATGATACCTATCTCTAATTTGCCAGAGTAGATCCATGTCCCAAACACTGAAGAGGACCGGCCTACTCATGACGCATCAGCTAGTGCAAAGCTACATGCAATTACACTATCGAGCGATGAGACCGAGCTCAATATGCCCCCCACCGCTAAATTAATTGACTGTTGACCTATGTAGCTTTCAATCTTGTATTGTTTTGATAATAACAAACATGTGATTTAGTTACTAATAACTGGCTTGAGTTTGTAGTTATGAAGTTGAAAAAGAAATTGATAAAACTAAAGAAATGAAGTCTTCAAGAATAGCACATCATCTCGAAGGTTGAAAACGAAAGTGAAGAATCAAGATTCAAGACCAAGTCTAAATCAGTTAAAATTTATTTCCTAGTCTTGTACTTGATTTATTGCATTGCACAAAATATTCTCTTTGATATGAGTCAAAAAATCTTTCAAATGATTTTTCAAATAAATCTTCAAAGAATTAACTAAACTTTAAATTCATTGATTGTTTGAAAATAAATATCATTTATAATCTAGCCTAAATATTCTCAAAAGTACATTTTTTTAATGCTAAAAATGATTTGGAAAAGAAAGTTTTAAGAATGACCAAATTAGTTCAAAGAAACCAAAAATTGGTTTCTGACTAATTTTGGTCGACCAGGCTTAGTCGACCAAAGTAAAAGCCAAAAATGACTGTTGGAGCTGAATTAGTATATTAGACTCGAACGGCTAGTTTTTTGGTCGATTAAAATTATTTCTAGTCGACCAAAATGTTAGTAGTAAATTACCAACGGATGAAAATGACTAGTTTTGAAGATGCCTTTAAATAGAGCAAAGTTTGATGACTTAGAATAAGAGAATACGAACCTACATTGATACCCAATCAGTTTCTAAGTGTAAAAAGCTCTCTTTTACTCTACTTTAACTTTCAAATCTATTTGAGCCATTCTTAGAGTTTCATTTGTGGATTATTCTCAAATCACCAAAGTTTATCTTGTATTATTTCACTGAAAGTTGATTCTTTGAGTAAGTGTTCACTTGTATTTTCATAAAAACATTATTGAGAGGTGAGATTGGCACCGGAGTCATAAATAACTCGGTATAAGTGAGGTTAACACCGGATTCTAAATAATCTGTAATTAGGCGTAATAGAGCCAGATTCAAGACTATTGTAAAGGTGTGGGTATGCCTAAGAAGAAATCACTTTGTTTATACAAGGGGTCAGTAAAGCCCATAGTCTTGATCTAATAGTGGAATGCTCTAAGCAAGTTACGGAGAGCCAGAGACATAGGCAAACTGTCATATTTGTCGAATCTCGTAAAAATAGCGTTTGCAATCTCTCTATCCCTATCTCTTTAATTTTTTTACTTTGATATTGTGCTTATTTATTTTTCTTTTTTTACTTGCTTCATTCATTATTTGCTCAATCTTGTTGCTTACTTCAAAAAGTTAGTAAAAGTCTTAAAAACCTAATTCACCCTCCTATTAGGTTAGTTATTCTTGGGACAACAGTGACTCCTCCCTCTGTTTGAGGTAATTAGAGGCCTTAACTTTTTGAAAATTTGTAAAATGTAGGCAGTATAGTGTAAAGTTGACCCTTGCTGTATCATTCCTTGAGTAAGAAAATTAACTCATGCTAGAAAATTAACTCATGCTGCTTTTCTTTACTTCTTTCGTCTCTCTCTTTTTTTATATACTTGGTTAGGGTCGAGTATCATATCTGATGCTATTCTCCTATCAGTGGTACACCTGATCTCTAGTTCTGGCCTAGTCATATCTGATTTGGAATTACTAGTAAATTCTCTTAAGTAATAATTGACAAGATTAACTACATAAATAAAGATTTGAGTTCTTGCTCGTCTAGTATAGAGAGATAGTGATGAGTGTATAACTATTCTCGTGGTTTATTTCAATAGAGTTTGACCCTCATATTTGGCTGGACTTTTTATTCATAAATGGACTTATGGTAGGGATTAGCTCCAAGGGTTGGTTGACTCATGCTTGGACCTCTCGTTGATAAAGAAGAGGCCTAGACTTGGCTTTTATCTAGAGTAAATAGGGCATATTACACTGATGTGTCCCTACAAATCTGTCCTAGACTCTTTCCCAAAAAATAAACACGTCTGGATGTAAAAATTAACGAACATGTATGCTATAAGAGGAAATTAAGTATGAATAGACAACAATTGGTTTCGACTTCTACTCTCATATTCCATTTGTTTTTTTTCTTTTGTTTACTATTTTTTCCTGGGTCTGTTTCTAATGCCCAAACCTCAGGGAGGGTCTACCCATTGGTCGTGTGATGCATCAGTATTTAATCATTTTTTGACAAGTCACTTATAGAGCTCGTACTAGTGAGAATATTTGTCATGCAGCATTTTCCTATTCGTAATTATCAGTGGCATTCTGTAGGACATTTACTGACGAGGATTTTATCGTGTAGTATTTTCTTACTATATAGATGATCAAGTTACTGGCAAGCATTTATTCCATAACTTATTCCCTTTGGTACATTTCTTAGGGTTATTGACAAGTATTTTATTGCATAGTACTGTACCCATAGTATGGCTTTTATTCATAGAGATATCTGTCAATAAATTTCATGCATGCAACGATTTTTTAAGGTCTGCCACAAATTAGACCTTTGTTAATAACAACTCAACTTTGGCAATGGTTGATTTGTGCTGAAACCAAAACTTTCATTTAATTGTAGGAGTAAATACATACAGCCTACACATAGTATTTCTTCAAGTATTGAGTGTTCCACGTGTTGGGTAGGTTCTTCCTAATCTTGATTTTTTTCAGAACATATATGCCGTTGTGAAGTATTTTGAGTACTTCGAAGGGTCAAGGCTAGCTAGAGTCCAGTTTTGAAGAATTTCTAATTCTGACCTTTAGAACCCAATCTCCAGTACTAAATCGATGAATACTGACATTTTCGCATAATAGAATCTGGCCGACTGTTGATAAGAAACTAGGTGGATCAGGGCCATATCTCTAGCTTCCTCAAGAAGGTCTATGTTGTGGCTTAACTGCTATTTTTTTAATGAGGTTTCCTTTACCACTTCTGAGCAGGAGTCGATGATCGATTTTAGTCGAGATCACGACTTCTGACCCGTACACCATAGTGAAAAGTGTTCTCGTCATTGATTTTCATTCAGTAGTTCCTTTGGCCCAAATTACGGCTAGCAACTCAACTGCGAGCTAAGAATAAGAACACATAAAAATCTAATATAAGACTCAAAGACTATCAAAACATCAAGTTAAAATTACTTGACTAACACGTACAAATTCAGGACTTATTGCAACGTCTTCAAGACAAATCCAGTTGATCAATGGTATATTTTATTTTATTAATAATAAGCTTTTATGTCTCCTTACATCATTCATTAATATTTGACATTAAACGAAAAGATCTATTGTTAATATTGTAGATCATTTATGATGGTAACAATTCATGCATGCCTTAGGCATCTATATAAATGCACGCCAATATTGTCAAGTTTTCCATTGTACATAGAATAACTTAATTAACCCAAAGGAATAAAAAATTAGAAAATAATCATAACAAATTACAGGGGTCTTTGTCTATGTTCTCTAAATTAATGAATTTACTAAACGAATTTCTTGCAATGACTCGTACATATTGATGTGAATATACACATAATTTGATTCCCCTATGCTTTCTTACTTATGATATAAATATAATGTACTAGTTGATACTACTCAAAATTTAAGTACAATAATAGATTTATCGATTAATTTACTCGTGCATATAATTAATGTCACGTAACAGACACGAAACTTTGATCAACTAAAGTTTAATTTTTTTTTTCATTTTTTAAAATTAGGTGCACTTGTAGATATTTTATTAAGATGTATTTAAAAAACTAAACGGAGCTAGCTTGAGACCATATGTTAAGACAAGGCAGAATTTTTCTTATCTAAGCTTTGTAAGTTACGGAGGTCAGATGTAGTCCCCTTTATCAGACCAGTTTCGTTTATGATTTGACCAACATAGGTCACATTTCTCTAATAATATATTGGTTAAAATATTACTGTATTGGCCAAAACATGAACAAGATCGATCCTCTTAAGAGAATTATATCTACAACTAAAAAAAAACCCTTTAGACTATGGTTTTAAACCGTGATCTAAAAGGAAAAATGATGTCTGAAAAACTGTCGCCTATGCTAGTGTGATCTTTTCCTCCGTTCAAAAGACTACAGGTCATAACCATCATAGAAAATATGAAAATTGCAAAGAAACTGTCAATTTTTAGGACTATAGACAATGATTTTCTAGCAAAACCATTGTCCATAGATGTTGACAGATATGACTATAGATGACGGTTTTGCCAGAAAACTGTCATCTATAGTACATTTAAAAAAAATTGCTTAATTTTTCTATTTTTCCCACGTATTACCAACATTTGTGACTCGATTCAAATCGCAATACAAATAAAAAAGACATAAATATTATATTATTTTAAATTTACATGCATGTAAATACAAATCAAATGAAAAATTATATTAGTTCATCCATGCAACTTGGTTGGGAGAATAAACTCTATGCAACTTTTCTTAAGTAGAGTTTTCTTATTAACTCAATCAAAACTTTAGAATATAGTTCTCTCCCTTATTCTCTCATATAATCAAAAGTTTGGAATATATACATGTCCCAATCAAAACTAAACTCTTACAATCATTACTTTCTAACCCAAACACATTGTATTAACAGTCTCTTAGGTATTTTATCAAACACATGTATGTATATTATGTCTTCCTCAAACTTAAACTTCAAATGACTAAGCCTAATAAAAAAGATACAAAAAACATATACCAAAATAATTATTTTACTCTATTAACAATCTCTTAGGTATTTATCAAATATATAGTATGCATATAGTTCAAATTACCATTCCAAATCAAATGGCAAAACCTAAGCTTAAAATGAGCAACCCAATCAAATTACATAAATAAATAAAAAAATTTAACTCAAACATCACATAGTCCAATTTACATAACATAAATAAGAATGATTTTAACTTAAACATATACCAAAATAATGATTTTACTTAATAAACAATCTCTTATACATTTTATCAAACATATTGTATACATATAATTTCTTCCTTGAACTTAAAATTCAAATGGCCAAGCTAAATCCAAAAGATACATAAAACATGCACCAAAATCATGATTTCATTCTATTGGCAATCTCCTAGGCATTTTATCAAATATATAACATGGATAAACTTTAAACGACCATTACAAATCAAATGGAAGCATAGTATAACCTTAAAATGAGCAAATCCAATCAAACTCAATCAAATTACACAAACAAATAAGAAAATTTACTTAATTTCTCAAAGATTTCTTCCTGGATTTGAGTAACTCCAAACAAATTTGAGTTAGACAATCATCAATAACCTACATATTCATCAAAAACACAATGTGAAATATATACAACCTTTTCCAAGCAAATAAAATGAATATTGTACAAAAAAATTCCTAAACACACTATCTTCGCTCTAGAGGCCATAGAGGAGCTTGAGTAAGGTTCGAGGAGACAAAGATAGACTAAAGTATAATGGAGAGAGAGAGACTTGAGGAAAGAGTCGGGAATGGTGGAGAAAGCCGAGGAGGAGCTCTGACCATCAAGGAGGTTGATAAAGAGCTAGATGGACCAGTTAGAATGGTGCAAAATCTAAAAATGGGGTCTTGGATTTGGGTTTCAAAGGAAAGCCATGAATAAGGGCTGGTTGAAGTATGAATAAACTTTAGGGAATTAGTCGATCTTAAAAAACATAAAAAAAATTTACCTAAAAGATGATGGGTATCTCTAAACCTGTCATCTATAGTGATTCAAATTTTTTAAAAACCTACCCTTCTGCGTGCTTAAAATTAATTCAAAAAAACATAGCAAAAGGTTTAAAAAAACAATTAAGGGGGGAGTAGACGACAAGTTTTCCAAATACCCATCATCTATAGGGATTCAAATTTTTCTAAAAACGCACTTTTTTACGCGCTTAAACTTAATTCGAAAAAAAAGGGGAAATAGACGACGGTTTTTCTAAATACCTATTGTCTACAGTCCATACGTTATTCAAATGTCACCTGCATTTTTTAGATGATGTTGTTCTCCAAAAATGTCATTTTATCTTCTCTCATCCCTATCTTTTAAAGTGAAATTTGTAGTAGTGATCCGTATCCTTAAAGTTATATGTTGATTTTGATATATATATATATATATATATTTCTAAATTGATTTTCATTTTGAAGTTTATATGGATATAAAATATCTTTGTTTTATTTTGTAATGTATTATGAAAATAATGAGACTTAGACCATTGCTCAGATAAGGCTAAAGAAAAATTTGATATTTTCTTTGGTCATTTAGACGTTAGGCATCATAACTAAAAATTAATTTTTTATTTTTAAAAATAGAAAATTATTCTCTGGGAACAAGTGGTGTTTGGTATTATTTTTTGAGAAAAGTTTTTAAAAACAGATAATTTAAATAACAACAAAATATTATTTTTAAACTGTTTTTCTTAAAATAAAATAAAAAATTATTTTTCACATAACTTTTACCTATAAATTCTCTCGCAATTTTTTTTTATCACTTTCTCTCTTCTGATGCTCTCTTATCATATCCCTTCTTATCATTTTATCCAATCGTTTTCTTTTTCCTCATTTTCTCTCATCATTTTCTATTTCTTTATGTATATAATAATATTATCTCTCCTCATTCCCTATTTGTACTTTGTCTTTTACAACTTTTTCTATGTTTATTCTCTCTCCTCAGGCATTCTTATATATTACTTTTTTCTTTTGCATGTTTTCAGTAGTTTTTCTCTTTTCATTCTTTCTTATTATTTTTTATCTCCTTATTCTCTCTCATAATAGTCTCTGTCATTTAATTATTTTATTACTGTTTTTCTTATGACTTTTTCTCTCTTAATTTCCTCACTTAAATTTCTCTCTTCTCACTCTCATGATATTCTCTCTTATAACATTCTTTTTACAATAAGAATTAATTTTTTTAATACTCATCAATAAAATTTTTTCCCTAAAAATTGATTTTTAGAAAGTAATTATCAAACACCTAGTGATTTTTGAAAACAATAAAAGATAATTTGTTCTCATTTTTGAAAACATTACTTTGAGAATATAATTTGTTCTCATTTTTGAAAACATTACTTTGAGAACAGAAAAAAAAAAAAAAATACAGTGCCAAATAGCCCTGATTATTCATGAGTTTGTATATTTCAACCTTCAGCTTGATGTTATCATAATGAATATGAACTCCTGTCATTCTGTAGTTTAGGTTGTGTGTAACACTAATATTGTTAACCTGCTCTGCGAATTATCTTGCATTTTTAGGCTGTCCAGGGTACTATATCCAACTGATCCATGAAATGAGCACACATATATACAAATTAACATATAATCTGCAGACCAAATGTGAGATAAAATTCTCTCTACCAACAGGTAACGTCGTCAACAAGATTCCTAAACAAATTAATTTATACTTCTAGCAAAAAACACTTTCAATCCATGTTTATGTAGAAAGAGTATGATCATAGATTGGCCGTGTAATGAGTACACCAACACAATACAATTAACAAAATGGATTATTTGGAGCATCAAGTTTGGATAACAATGAATCATAGCACAATACCATTAGCTAGTTATCTACTTATCCAGATAAAAGAAACTATATACGGATATCAATGTACAATCCTTTTCGAAAGTATTATAAATCATTTAATGAGATTGAAACGATTAACTCTGAAACCTAACTCATTTTTGTATATAACTTTGAGGTCATTTTGATTTGACGATTTCAGAAGTACGGAATTATGAAACTAAATTTGTTCTAAAAAAGATTCTTGCTCTATATTTTATCTGCTTGATTTAGCTAGTTATGGTTACTGATTGTTTACTAAATTTTCTAGCTTATTCTTTTATTTTTTTCCTTCTAAATTTTGAGGATCATTGGTGAAAAGTTGACTAAGAAGAAATTGTTTGGTAGTACTTAGGATATATTAGGATCTATAATTCGATGATGAAAATTTCTTTTTTATATTTTGAGATATTGTAAAGACTCAAAAAATCAACTAGTATAAATTTTATTAATTTATAACTTGCATTTTGCATTGTCTACTTCAAGTATTTGGAGATATTACATGAGCTATTGGGTTTTAATGATTTATTAATTTTAATTAGAGAATAATTCTTTCTTTACAATATGGCTATTTAATAACAAAAACCCACTAAAGTCGAACAATTTAGTAGAATTCTCTCTGAACTCATTTTTTGAAGCAAAATCTCCTCCTGTCAGTGAATAATTCCGTCACACCTACTCGATCATAATGGGAACTTCACTTGTCGCGAAATCAAATGGCATAATTGCTATTTTTTTAAAGAGAAAAAAAAAAACAAAATCGGAAATAGAAGAAAGTTAAGGGAAAGAAAGAAGGCTTTGAGGGTTTTTTGAGAGGGTTTTCTGATCGGTGTCACCAAGTCCTTAGATAGCCAGCCGTTTTCTCCTAGTAACTTACTGAGTTCTTGCTACTCTTCAAAAACCCAAGCATGTTTTTTGACTTCTTTTCGTACTATAGTAATAGATTTTTTTAATAAATAATTAATTCGTAGTTATGTTATGCGTTTTTAATTGTATTGTGATGGATCTCGTGAGTTGGCTTCTACTTCGGGGCCTAAATTAGGTTTTTATTTTCAACTTGCAAGTCATATAAAAATTGTTGACTTGTTTACATAATATCCATATGTTATGAAAGTTAATGATTTATTTTCAAATATATAAAGTTCATGATTATTATGCAG
The DNA here is from genome assembly GCA_002914805.1 of Parasponia andersonii. Lineage (NCBI taxonomy): Eukaryota > Viridiplantae > Streptophyta > Magnoliopsida > Rosales > Cannabaceae > Trema > Trema andersonii. Next base: position 1,311,386 of record JXTB01000009.1, read on the forward strand.
AATTGATCTCATTTTTGGAATAAATATATATATATATATATGTGTGTGTGACATGTACAATACAAGATGCTAAATTGGATGGAAAAATGAGTGTTATATTTGAATTACTAACTATATTATTTGATTTCATTCTAAATAAAGCTTTCGTTATAAGTACGTGTAACATAACTCATATCCTCTAATATTAGGGTGTTTTGCTCCAAAAAAGTTTGTTTAAGATTAATTTTACCCAATTGTTTTGATTTTATAGTTAAATTGTGTATTAAATAGTCTTATTCTATTTATTATAGGTAGATACCTTGTAGGCTTAATGGACTATATCTTATGGGCAGTGCATTGCACATCCTCGAGATCAGGGCATGATATTATACTAACTGATGCTCCAAGGAAAGCTATCGGCTGCAGAAGTTTGAACAGAAGAAGTTGATTGCGAATTTATTGAGATTACTCAACTACTACTCAACAAAGAAGAAAACAAATACAAAAGAAAAGAATAACCACCCATCAGTTAATATCATAGGAAAAGTCAAGCCGCCCAATTTAAAAATTCACGACATGTATGTGAACCTTCCTAATATTTTATTTTTCTGTATCAATCACCAAGGATAATGTTTAGTACACTGATGTAGTCAATACAACTCACGTAAATGCTAATTGTATAATTGCCACTAATTATATAATAACTATTATTAATTAGAGCACAATGGGGCACTTCTACGTACTCTTTTCAAAGTGATTTCACTTTTCGAAAAAGCATTTTAGAAACAATATATCATTTTATAATAGTGTGTTTTGGGAGACAGCCTGTATTTGAAAAAAAAAAAAATCTATAAAACAGATTTTTTAAGCTATAATTTGACTATGCTCACCATACTTGCCATATTCAAAACATAATATTCAAAACTCCTTACAATCTTTTAAACTCGAATTTAACTTTAACTGCTTTTCTCTTCTTTTTTTAGGTGAATGAATTAGGCTACCCTCCTTGGGTACTACTAAAGCAGCACTAATCTCGTCCAAAAATGTTTGTTAAGGACCTTAAGCGGTAGGTTTATCCTACCATACGAAGAACTGCGTCACTTAAATCATATTGAATCACTGCAACAAAAAATGCCTTTCAAGGCGCTTTATAAGTACCTTGAAAGGCCTTTCACGGCGCCCATAAAAGCGCCTTGGTTCCAAGTGCTGTGATAGGTCTTGGCTACAAAGGCGCTTGTAAGGCGCCGTGGAAGGTCTATTAAAGCGCCTATTAGGCGCCGTGAAAATCATCTTCCACGGCACTTCAATTCCTTTCATGGCGCCTATAAAGTACCGTGGAAGATGTCTACCAAGGCACCGTGAAAGATATTTTCTACCGCGCCTGTTAAGCGCCAACAGGTGCCGTAGAAGATGCCTTTCACGGCGCCGATTAGGTGCCTTAGTAGATAATTTTCAGAGGATATTTGTGACGTATTTGTCTATACTACCCTCTAGAATTTTATAAATGTTATCCAAACTCATTACATATATCAAATATTTGAAATAAAATGGAGTACAAATATATATTTACATAGTAATATTAAATTAACATAATAATCCATATAGTCTATATATACATTAGTTTTCAAAGCAAAAGTAACATGATCATCAAATACTACATATACCACAAATAAAAAAATATTAAGAACCTCAAATGAGAAATTGTATTAGTTCTTCGATCAACTCTTCAAGAAGTCCGTTAATATCATCCTTTGTATAGAAATTTTGTCCATTAAACTATAAATTCAAACACCTTTTTTGTTAGAAAGATATCAATCAAACTATAAATTAGAATAGAACTAATAAAACATATGGTTACATACCATTATGGTAAATGATTTAACATTGGCTTGTTCAATGACTTTTCTCATAAATTTACATATGCAGAATCCGCACTCAACATTTGTCAGTTGTCTTGGGTATTATATATAAGCATAAAGTAAACATAAGTAATTTTAATTAATCTTCCACCCAACAAGTATTATTAATTAAAGTTTAGTACCTTTATTAACTCATAAACTGGACCATTTGGTCTTCCTTTCTTCCCTTTTTCTACATTATATATGTTGAATGTACTTTGAATTGGAAATACGCAAACATAATAATAAAATATTAGCAACAGCAACCATAAGTAAAAATACCATAAGAAGCTGAACTATAACAAAATAACTATTAAAGAGCTTACTCGATCATTGTTAAACCAATTTCCTCACGGAGAGCTAAGCTGAGAGGATCTAGAAACGATGTATAATCTTTAAGGGGATAAATGATAAGTAACATCCAATGGTCCCTACTTATAAAATTGATGATAAAGATTATTAATATGTAACAATTAACTTCATATAGGAAGTAGTTGATCATATGACAATTTGTTAAGTTTAAAATCTTACCCATGATTCCAAGGTATAATTAGAAATTGATGTTCATTCTCCATGGATAACATCCGGGTTGATAAACTTATAGCACGATCCTCACGTGGACCACCTTCTGTAGTAACTGCACTAGGATCCATGAACATATACCTAGCTTGATAGCCATATTGGGTCACTAAATGGTGTAAATGCCTACAAGTACAAAATGCAATGTGAATTAAGTATTGTATTATATAATTGCCAACTATAGATATAAGTATATATATGAAGTTCTATATATATTAAAAAAAATAAACTTCTTACCTCATGTATAACGTAATAGGCACGGCCCCAATCTTTTGTAATGTACAAAACTCAATCATAACTTCTTTAAATACAGGCAAACAAAAAACTTCTCCAAACACTTCTTCATCAAAGGGAACATTAACAACAACACCTTCATCTACCCTTGATTGGTATTCAGTAGTAATTTTATAGAAGCTGGTGCACCATCAACAAATTTAAACTGTGTTTATGTAACAGATTCCGCTTTATTTCTTTGTGAATGTACTCTTTCTTGTGTTTGAGGTGGCTGTGTTTGTGAAGATTTATTCTTCCCTGTTTGATACCTATTTATATCATTAAACTCCTAAAATCTAAATAAATGATGAAATGTTAACAAACAAGTAAATAATTCACATTAGAGTTCAATAAAGGATGAATTTATTTGGAAAATGGGTCTGCATACCAAATTATCTTCAAAGATGACAAGCATCTTAGGCCATATAAGATGCGATCCAAATGCGTCACCTGCCAACCTTGTATCATCATCTGGATTTGGAATAGGAATTAAGGCTGTAGCATCAAGAACAACCTCTATTGATACACGAAAATTATTCTCCCCCAATTCTCTGCTGTGAATAATAGTTGATGAGGTTGACTCTTATACATGTCCTAAAGTAACTATGTTATCACGAGACCCTACTGTAAGTTTGCATAGTCAGTTCTACAATATAGAAAATCAAGCACAATTTATAAATACAAGTAGTTAATCAATATGTTAAGAAAAAAACTCATATAAACATATTTTTTTGAGTCGTGAAGATGTTCCTATAGCCACCATTGGATTTACGTGTATCTCTTGTGGTTGCACTTCTTCCCTTTGAACTTCTGGCCTTGAAGGAGTTATATTAGAACCACCAACATTACTTTGTTGTCCTACTTGAATCTTAGCAATTTCTACTTTGAACCGTTCTTATTGTTCTTTAAGCATTTGTTGCATCCTGTGTGTTTGTTTATCTTGCCATTGTTCAAATCAAATGATTGTTACTTCTTTGTTGGAGCAGGTTGATGAAAATATTGTCTGTGGCTAACGTGAAATCCATTCCCCATACATGTCCAGAATATTCAGGAGTGCCTAAAGCCATTGTTAAGATATCATTAGAACCGTCTATCTCGACATTTCCCTCTTGGAATTGTTGATTTTAATCTTCCTACAAAACATGTACAGATTTGAACATTAGACTATGCTATACTTTTAACAAAATTACAAATTAATATAATCAATATGTTGTAATAAGTAACTTACAATTCTATCAACTACTGCTTTAATTTCCTCAGTATGGCCTCCTTTTTAGAGACACATCCTTTACTCCATAGCTCGGATCTATTAATACCACGTCGGTCTTCGTCTTTTACAATCTTAGCTTCTAATCCAGCATAACCCAAGCGCGACATACGATATGGATATTTATTTTGTATTCCTCTTCCCTATTGTACTTTTCTAGCTTCCTCCCATTCCGCACTTAATCTTTTCTTAACAAACTCATCCCAAACTTGGCGTTCAATCCACGATGCATATGATACTGGAGGGTGCTCTAATAACTCTGGACAAGTATATCTATACTCATAAATTAGTTCAGTTGTAATTCTAGGCTTAAAATCTCTTTCCCACAATTTTTTAAAGTTTCTTTTTTTTGTTTTGTAGTCCAATACAAATGTTTCCTACAATGTAAAAGAAATAATGTTAATACCAAATATATATTCTAATAAATATGAAATAAAAATATTCATGTTCATACCAATATTATATGCCATTTAGGTCCGTTGGTACAAACGTCTAGTTACCAATATTTATTGGGATCTTGCGACGAACCATAAGGCCACAAAAGCTCGCCAAATGTTTACCTTCATCCCCAGTTGGTTGTCCCCATTCATTGTACGCAACAACTTCTTTTTTGTTATCACTTCTTTTTATAATCAACTCCTTCATTTAAGTCGTTCCTCTTGGTTTCTTTTTGTGTTTTCTTTCTCCTTGACAACTTTGTGATGGTGTAAATTGATAAACTTCATCTGCACCTTCATTTTCTATGTCAATAATAACCTGTTAAATAATAAAACCACAAATGTAGATCAAAAATTAAGATAGAAAATAATAAGCATATAAACATAAGAGATAATATATTTAAAAAAATAAAACATCAATCCATAAAGACATAAAAATGAAACCAAAATATATAATTTATTTGATTTGTACCTCATTGGTTTTTTTCGTTGAATATCAATCCAAATACTATCACCATCATCTCGTAAACATATAACTTCACCTTCATTAACGTCTTCGATCAAAGCCTCCACTAAAACTCCTTTTGAGAATATTTCATGAGCAACAAGTATTTCGTTCTCATCTTTAACTCCTAAATTTTGATATTCTTTTGGTTTTGTTGCAAGAAC
>JXTB01000009.1:1316785-1384646 GCA_002914805.1 Parasponia andersonii
ACCATTATTATTAAAGAATTCAACATTCAATCAATACAATTCTAATTCACAATAAAACTTACTCGACGAAAGGTTGGACTTCAGCTATATTTTGTAACACAGTACGATATGCTTGGTCTAGTTGTTCTCATTTAACTGTACACACGACACCACCACTTACGCTTTTATTAATATTTGAAGATGCGGGTACTCCGATAACTTCTATATTTTCCAAATACTCAGAACAAAACTCAACAGCTTCTTCTGTGATATAACACTTTACAATGCATCCTTCTCGCCAGCTTCGATTTCTAACATATCCTTTTAGAATTTTCATGTATCTCTCAAATGGCTACATCCATCTCAAATGAACAGGATCACATAACTTCACTTCTGTAATCAAATGTACAGTAAGATGTATCATTATATCAAAAAAAACTAGGAAGAAAAAACTGCTCGGACATGCACATTGTTACAACAAGTTCACGTTGTAGTTCATCCAACTTGGATACATCGACCACCTTAGAACGAATTCTATTAAAAAATAAGCATAATCTGGTGATTGCATATCGAACATTTTTAGGTAATACAGACTTGATCGCTATAGGTAGCAGATGTTGCATTAGTGTATGACAATCATGAGATTTAAGTTCAACTAGTTTCAAATTGTTCATATCCACTAGTGTTCTAATATTCGAAAAATAGTCTTCAGGAACCTTCACATTAAATAAAGACTGACACAATTGATATTTTTCTTCCTTTTTCAATGTGAAGCAAGCAAGGGGTAGAGCTAACTCTTTTCGAACACCCATGTCAACAAGATCCATACAGGCACCAATGCTATCCTAATTCTTCCTTGGAATATTTAATAAAGTTCCAATTATACTATCACATATGTTCTTCTCAATATGTATGACATCTTAATTATGTCTCAGAAGTAAATGTTGCCAATACTCCAACTCAAAGAATATAGATTTCTTCTTCCAACAATTCTTTGGGGTTTTGAGATCCTTCACATTACTGCGTCTTTTTCTTTTCTTACTGATATCAATTATTTTAACCTTTCCAAGCCTAAATTCGACCTTAAAGATTATTTCTGGTATCTCTGTCCTAGTTAAAGGTTGTGGTGCTAATTCAAATTCTTGAGAACCATTAAATGCTATTTTCCAATTTCTGTATACATGTTTGCGAGGTAAAAATCTTCTATGGCCCATATAACTCAATTTTCTAGCATGTTTTAAGAACTGACAACTTGTTTTCTCATCATAAATAGGACATGCTTTATATCCTTTAGTGGAAAACCCAGACAAATTCCCATATGCAGGGAAGTCATTGATTGTCCATAGTAACACAGCCTTAAGAATAAAATCTTCATCCTTATATACATCATAGGCTTTTACACCATCATTCCACAAACTGTTCAATTCATCAATCAACGGGGCTAAATATACATCAATGTCATTACCAGGTTGTCTAGGTCCTGATATTAACATTGTAAGAAGTGTAAAGTTTCTTTTCATACACAACCTTGGAGGAAGATTATAGATTACAAGCATTATAGGCCAACAATTGTATTTGCTACTTAGAGTTGTATGAGGATTAATACCATCTGCAGATAGACCAAGACGAAGATTCATTGGATCACTTCCAAAAGAAGGCCATTTGTAATCTATTGCTTTCCAAGCTGGTGAATCAGCTAGATGTCTAAGTTTACCACCTTGTATCCACTCATTCGAATGCCATATTAGATCTTTAGCATGCTCACGATTTTGGAATAGACGGGTAAAACGAGGAATTGGAGGAATATACCACAAAACTTTATCAGGGGTTCCAACTTTTACCTCTTTAGAATTCTTATTCTATTGCCACCTAGGCTCACCACATACTAGACAACAAATTGCGTCTTTAAATTTCTTTCGATATAAAATACAATTATTTGGGCAAGCGTGAATTTTCTCATATTGTATACCCAATGAGTATAAAGTCTTTTTAGCCTCATAAAAGGAAGGTGGCATCTCATTATCATTTGACAATATCTCTCGTAGTAAAGCTAACAAGTCTAAAAAACTCTTATCACTCCATCAATGTCTTGCTTTCAAATTATATAATTTCAATAATGCAGACAACTTGTAAATTTCGTACAACCTGGTAGATCAATTTCTCAGCATCATTAAGCAATGATTGAAACTTAATAAGATCTACATCTGTTTCATATTGTGCATCATCAATCATTTCAAAAAGATCATCATTTAAATCTAACTCATAATCATCTCTTATACTCTTCTTTGATGAACATCCGGTAATTGGAACCTTTTCACCATGCCAAATCCATTATTTATAACTTTGATATATTCCATTGAAATATAAGTGTTCTTTTATCTTTTTAACACCTATCTTTTGCAAATTTCCACATTTAATACACGGACATGGAATTAAATTGGAATCTTCGACATTTTCAATAGCAAACTCCAAAAAGCTATCAACTCCCTTTTTATATTCAGTCAATAGTCTATCTGTCAATATCCATTCTAAGCAAAATTGAAAAAAAATATAAAAAATAAACAACTGATATAAAAAACTAACTAATTCAATTGAGTACCATAAAAAATTATACATAATTTCCCCTATTTTTAGCATTAACCAATTGAGTAACTAAACCACCAAAGATAAATTAACACTCATTTCAAATTATTCTTATATATCTAAGTACTACCAAATTCAGAACTTAATTTATTCTTAAATAGTCTCATTTGTTACAAGCAATTTGTCAATCAACCAAATATAACATATGACAAAATAATATCAACACAAATAATAAACTCAACCAATCTCACACAATTATAACATCATCATAACACTACAACATACAATTTCCTATATGATATCATATCTCATCTAGTTTAAATTTTCCAAAATAAGAAGATAAAACCAATGTGAAAGTGACATGCATAAGTCAATAAAAGAAAAAAATTTGAGAAAACATACCTCAGTTTGCTAATTCACAAGTAATCTCAGTACTCTAACTTCTACTAAAACCTATATGTAAATTAAAATGATAAATTAATTTAAACATCTATAATCCATAATACTTTAAATTAAACATTGAATATGTAAATTTCTAAAAAACTACACAATATTCAATTAAAATTGCATAAATTTTGTTTAATTGGCACTAAGAATGGAAATTAAAAATCATAACCTAAAATGAATTGGACGGTTTGAACTGAATTAGACGATTTTCACGATTTGGTGGTTTTTTTGAACAATACTCCTACTTAGAAAGGGCTTCCCAACATGTCAAACCATCGTACTTTCAGGAAGAAAGAGGAAAAAAAATCAAAAACATCATATTTGGAGACTTGGAGTAGCCAAAAATGTCTACATTTTGTATCAAACTATAATTCCTAAAATGCTATGCATGTAAAGTCCCTTTCACACGACACCAACACTCAGCAGTTATATTCAAATGATGCCATCAAATAAAGTCATCTTTAGTTAAAAGTGTGTTAATTTCATTAGCAATAAATAATTTCTCAAGCTCTAGAACACACAATTAAAAGGCGGAGACTAGATACTCGTTAAGCATAAACAAATATAAACTCTTTCAAATATAACCTAAAACATGAAATTTCTACAAAATAATTTGTCAAAATCATGGTAAAGATAATGAGTAATCTAATTTTAGTGACAAAAACGGGTTTAAAAGCTTAAACATACCTTGTTTACCAAAAAAAATGGTGAAAATGGTGGAAGGGCACTGGCCGCAGCTGGAAGTGAAGAGGGAAAAGGGTGAGAAAAGTAAGAGGGAAAAGTGACATAGTCTCATTTTTTTGGGTCCTTTATATAGGACCCCTACCTTGGCGCCATATGGGCGCCGAGAAAAGTATATCACGGTACCTAATGGGCACCGTGAAAGTTAAATACCACGGCGCCTAAAAAGCACCGTGGTACATGTGTATCACGGTGTCTTATAGGCACCGTGAAAGTTATATTCAACGGTGCCCATTAGGCGCCGTTAAAGATTCTATACCATGGCACTTTTTAGGCGCCGTAGGTATTTCTCTGTTTATCACGGCAGTTGTTAAGCGACGTGACAGTTAATCAATTATTACGGTACTTTCGTACACGCGTCGTGATAGTACACATTTTTAGTAGTGAATAACTATCAGGAACCACATTTTAGTGAAATAAGATTAGAGCACTCTCTATTAGATACGGAGCTAGTAGACACAAAATCTTGACATTTAAGACTCTCGAAAGAGCTACTCAACATTCGAACCCATGACCTTAAGTTTCTAATATAAATGCATTATCACTAGGCTACTTTTTTGATAATGTATAACTCTAACTGACTAAGTCTACCATAAAAAGGCATACTTTATGAGGAGTCTTAAAAAGTAGCCCTTGTGTTGAAAAATAGGGACCTAATTTTCTCAATTTCGCCATGGTGACGTTGAAAAGCCAAAATTATTTAACGTTCCTATTCCTATCTTAGTAGAATACACCACAATATCATTTACTTGTGACTACACTACAACAAAAAAGGCCTTTCAAGGTTCTTTATAAGTGCCTTAAATGCCTTTCACGGCACCAACAAAAGTGCCTTAGTTACAGGTACTATAATAGGCCTTGGCTACCAAGGCGCTTATAAGGTGCCGTGGAAGGTCTACCAAGGCACCGTGAAAGGCATCTTCTACAGTGCTTTTTAAGCGCCGTGGAATATGTCTATCAAGGCGCTTTGGAGACGCCGTGAAAGCCATCTTCCACGGTGCCTTTTAAGCGCCTTGGTATCTAGATACCAAGGAAATTATAAAGCGCTGTGGAAGATGCATTTCACGGCGCCTATAAGGCACCTTGGTAGACATCGTACGAAGGACCTTCCTCAGTGCCTTATAAGCATCATGGTATATATTTCCAGGGAATATTTGTAATGTATTTGTCTATAGTACCTCCTGAAATTTTATAAATGTATTCCAAATTCATTACATATACCAAATATTTAAAATAAAATGGAGTATAAATAAATATTTACATACTAATATTTAATTAACATAATAATTTGATCATAATCATATCCATATAGTCTATATAAACTAAGTATATATATATTAGTTTTCTAAGCCAAACTAACATGATCATCATAGACTACATATAGTTTAAATAAACAAATATTAAGAACCTCAAATGATAAATTGTATTAGTTCTTCGACCCACTCCTCAAGAAATCTGTTGATATCATCCTTTATATAGAAATTTTGTCCATTAAACTACAAATTCAAACACCTTAATTGTTAGAAAGTGATCACTCAAACGATAAATTAGAAGAGAACTAATAAAATATATGGTTACATACCATTATGGTAAATGATTTAACATTGGCTTATTCAAGACTTCTCTCATAAATTTACTTATGTAGAATCTGTACTCAATACTTGTCAGTTGTCTTGGGTACTATACATAAGCATAAAGTAAACATAAGTAATTTTAATTAATCTTCAACCCAACAAGTATTATTAATTAAAGTTTAGTACCTTTATTAACTTATAAACCGGACCATTTGGTCTTCCTTTCTTCCCTTTTTCTACATTATATATGTTGAATGCACTTTGAATTAGAAATGCGCAAACACAATAATAAAAGATTAGCAATAGCAACCATAAGTAAAAATACCATAAGAAGTTGAACTATAATAAAATAACTATTAGAGAACTTACTCGATCATTGTTAAACCAATTTCCTCACGGAGAGCTAAGCCGAGAGGATCTAGAAACCATGAATAGTCTTTGAGAGGATGAATGATAAGCGTCATCCAATGTTCCCTACTCATAAAATTGATGATAAAGATTATTAATAATGTAACAATTAACTTTATATAGGAAGAAGTTGAACGTATGACAATTTGTTAAATTTAAAATCTTACCTATGATTCCAAGGTATATTTAGAAATTAATGTTCATTTTCCGTGGATAACATCTGGGTTGCTAAACTTATAGCACGATCCTCACGTGAACCACCTTCTGTAGCAATTGCACTAGGATCCATGAACATTTACCTAGCTTGATAACCATATTGGATCACTAAATGGTGTAATTGCCTACAAGTACAAAATACAATGTGAATTAAGTGTTGTATTATATAATCGCCAACTATAGATACATGTATATATATGAAGTTCTATCTATGTAAAAACAATAAATTTCTTACCTCATGTATAACATAATAGGCACGGCCCCAAACTTTTGTAACGTGCAAAACTCAATTATGTCTTCTTTGAATACGGGGAAATGAAAAGCTTCTCCAAATACTTCTTCATCAAAGGGAACAGGAACAACAATATCTTCATCCACTATTTGAATGGTATTCAATAGTGATCTTACAGAAGCTAGTGCACCATCAACAAATCTAAACTATGTTTGTGTAACAGATTCCGCTTTCTTTCTTTGTGGATGTACTCTTTTTTGTGTTTAAGGTGGCTGTAGTTGTGAAGATTTATTCTTCCCTATTTGATACCTATTATATCATTAAATTCCTAAAATCCAAATAAATGGTGAAATGTTAACAAACAAGTAAATAATTCACATTAGAATTCAATAAAGAATGAATTTATTTTGAAAATAGGTCTGCATACCAAATTATCTTTAAAGATGACAAGTATGTTAGGCCATGCAAGATGCGATCCAAGTGCGTCACCTACCAACCTTATATCATCATCTAGATTTGGAATAGGAATTAGGGCTGTAGCATCAAGAACAACCTCTACTGATACACGTAAATTATGCTCCCCCAATTCTCTGTCGTGAATAATAGTTTATGAGGTTGACTCTTGTACATGTCCTACAGCAACTATATTATCACGAGATCCGACTGCAAGCTTGCATGGTCGGTTCTATAATATAGAAAATAAAACACAATTTATAAATACAAGTAGGTAATAAAAAAATAAGAAAAAAACTCATATAAACATACTTTTTTGAGTCGTGAAAATATTCCTACAACTACCATTGGATTTACATGTATCTCTTATGGTTGCACTTCTTCCTTTTGAACTTCTGGCCGTGAAGGTGTTGTATTGGAATCACCAACATTACTTTGTTGTCCTGCTTGAATCTTAGCAATTTCTGCTTTGAACCATTCTTCTTATTCATTAAGCATTTGTTGCATCTTGCGTGTTTGTTCATCTTGCCATTGTTTCAAATCAAATGATTGTTGCTTCTTTGTTGGAGCTGGTTGATGAAAATATTGTCTGTGACTAACATGAAATCCCATTTCCCTTACACGTCTAGAATATTCAGGAGTACCTAAAGCCATTGTTAAGATATCATTAGAACCGTCTATCTCGAGATTTCCCTCTTGGAATTGTTGATTATAATCTTCCTATAAAACATGTACAGAATTGAACATTAGACTATGCTATACTTTTAACAAAATTACAAATTAATATAATCAATATGTTGTAATAAGCAACTTATAATTCTATCAACAATCACTTTGATTTCCTCAGTATGGCCTCTTTTTTTAGGAAAATATCCTCTACTCCGTAACTCAGATCTATCAATACCACGTCGGCCTTCGTCTTTTTTAATCTTAGCTTCTAATCTAGCATAACCCATGCGAGACATACGATGTGGCTATTTATTTTGCATTGCTCTTCCTTGTTGTACTTACCTAGCTTCCTCTCATTCTGCACTTACTCTTTTCTTAACAAACTCATCCCATTGTACGCGACAACTTCTTTTTTGTTATCACTTCTTTTTATAATCAACTCCTTCATTTGAGTCGTTCCTCTTAGTTTCTTTTTGTGTTTTCTTTTACCTTGACTACTTTGTGATAGTGTAAATTGATAAATATCATCTGCACCTTCATTTTCCATGTCAATAATTACCTGTTAAATAATAAAAACCACAAATATAGATCAAAAAGTAAGATAGAAAATAATAAGCATGTAAACATAAGAGATAATATATTTAAAAAAATAATACATTAATCCATAAAGATATAACTTATTTGATTTGTACCTCATTGGTTCTTTCTTTGATTATCAATCCAAATACCTTCACCATTATCTTGTAAACATATAATATCACCTTCATTAACTTCTTCTATCAAAGCCTCCACCGAAACTCCTTTTGAGAATATTTCATGAGCAATAAGCATTTCGTTCTCATCCTCAACTCCTAAATTTTGATATTCTTTCAGTTTTGTTGCAAGAAAAATTGACCATCGAGCATCACGTGGATCATTGACGTAAAATACTTGTTTTGCTAGTGTTGCCAATATAAATGGATCATTCTTGTGACCTATCCGGTTTAGATCAACTAAAGTGAAGCCTAACTCATCTTCTCTAACCCCATGGTTACTCTCCACCCATTGACACATAAACATCAGTAATCGAAATGTGACAAAATCAAGGTTCCAAATTTCCTCGATAACGCCATAGTATACCATCACCCTCTATTGGGTTTTTATCCTTCGAAATTGAAAATTGTATGGTTTTTGCAACAATACTTACCCCACTATTTTGGGTTGTTCTTATGTTATCGCGGTCTCTTGTGCAAAAATGAACGCTGTTAACTTGATAAGCATTATACTTAATTACATCCAATGATGGTACACATGATATCCATTTCAATGTATCAGATAGATTATGTGTTGCCTTGTTCATTTCAACTACAATCTATTCAAAATGCAAAATTAATAATTAGAAAACCCAACATATTAGTACTCATACTCTAAAATAGGGAAAAAAATGAAATCAAACTATTAATTATAACAACTAATTGGAATTACCCGTTCGCGAAACCAACTAATAAAAGTTCGATGATGTTCATCATGGATCCATTTCTCTCTTTTTGATTTCATTGAGAATTGTGTTTTGATCCAATTTATATGCTACCTTTAACAAATCATCCCCAAAATAAACCATTATTATTAAAGAATTCAACATTCAATCAATACAATTCTAATTCACAATAAAACTTACTCGACGAAAGGTTGGACTTCAGCTATATTTTGTGACACAGTACGATATGTTTGGTCTATTTGTTCTCGTTTAACTATACACATGATACCACCACTTATGTTTTTATTAATATTTGAGGATGCGGGTACTGCAATAACTTCTACATTCGCCAAATACTCAGAACATAACTCAACAACTTCTTCTACGATATAAGACTCTACAATGCATCTTTCTGGCCAGCTTCGATTTCAAACATATACTTTTAGAATTTTCATGTATCTCTCAAATGGATACATCCATCTCAAATAAACAGGACCACATAACTTCACTTCTCTAACCAAATATACAGTAAGATGTATCATTATATCGAAAAAACTAGGAGGAAAAAACTGCTCGAATATGCACAATGTTACAACAAGTTCACGTCGTAGTTCGTCCAACTTGGATACATCGACCACCTTAAAACTAATTCCATTAAAAAATAAGCATAATCTGGTGATTGCATATCGAACATTTTTAGGTAATACGGACCTGATCGCTATAAGTAGTGGATGCTGCATTAGTGTATGACAATCATAAGATTTAAGTCTAACTAGTTTCAAATTGTTCATATCCACTAATGTTCTAATATTAGAATAATAGCCTTCAGGAACCTTCATATTAAATAAAGATTCACACAGTTGATATTTTTCTTCCTTTTTTGATTTGAAACAAGTAGGGGGTAAATATGTTTGCTTCTCCCCCACTTTAGGACCTAACTCTTTTCGAACACCTATGTGAACAAGATCCATACGGGCACTAATACTATCCTTATTCTTCCCTGGAGTATTTAATAAAGTTCCAATTATACTATCACATATGTTCTTCTCAATATGAATGACATCTAAGTTATGTCTCAGAAGTAAATATTGCAAATACTCCAACTCAAAGTATATAGATTTCTTCTTCTAACAATTCTTTGGGGTTTTTACAACCTTCACATTACTGTGTCTTTTTCTTTTCTTACTGGTATCACTTATTTTAACCTTTCCAAGCCAAAATTTGAGCTTAGAGACTGTTTGTAGTATCTCTGTCCCAGTTAAAGGTTGTGGTACCAATTCAAATTCTTGAGAACCATTAAATGCTTTTTTCCAATTTCTATATACATGTTTGCGAGGTAAAAATCTTCTATGGCCCATATAACTCAATTTTCTAGCATGTGTTAAGAATTGACAACTTGTTTTTTCATCACAAATAGGACATGCTTTATATCCTTTAGTGGAAAATTCAGATAAATTCTCATATGCAGAAAAGTCATTGATTGTCCATAGTAACACAGCCTTGAGAGTAAAATCTTCATCCTTATATGCATCATAGGCTTTCACACTATCATTCCACAAACTGTTCAACTCATCAATCAACAGAGCTAAATATACATCAATGTTATTACTAGGTTGTCTAGGTCCTGATATTAACATTGTCAGAAGTGTAAACTTTCTTTTCATATACAGCAATGGAGGAAGATTATAGATTACAAGCATTACAGGCCAATAACTGTACTTGCTACTTAGAGTTATATAAAGATTAATACAATCTGCCGATAGACCAAGACGAAGATTCCTTGGATCACTTCCAAAAGAAGGCCATTTGTAATCTATTATTCTCCAAGCCGATGAATCGGCTGGATGTCTAAGCTTACCATCTTCTATCCTCTCATTTGCATGCCATATTAGATCTTTAGCATGCTCACGATTTCGGAATACAGGTAAAACGAGGAATTGGAGGAATATACCACAACACCTCAGTAGGGGTTCCAACTCTTATCTCTTTAGAATTCTTATTCTATCGCCACCTAAGCTCACCACATACTGGACAACAAATTGTATCTTTAAATTTCTTTCGATATAACCTATAATTATTTGGGCAAGCGTGAATTTTCTCATATTGCATACTCAATAAGCATAAAGTCTTTTTGGCCTCATAAAAAGAAGGTGGCATCTTATTATTATTTGGCAATATCTCTCCTAGTAAAGCTAACAAGTCTGAAAAACTCTTATCACTCCATCCATGTCTTACTTTCAAATTATATAATTTCAATAATGTAGACAACTTTGTAAATTTCATACAACCCGGATAGATCAGTTTCTCAGTATCATTAAGTAATGATTGAAACTTAATAGGATCTACATCTGTTTCATACTGTGCATTATCAATTATTTAAAAAAGATCATCATTTAAATCTAACTCATAATCATCTCTTATACTCTTCTTTGACGAAAATCTTGTAATTGGAATCTTTTCACTATACCAAATATATTGTTTGTAACTTTGATCTATTCCATTGAAATATAAGTGTTCTTTTATCTTTTTAACACCTATCTTTTGCAAATTTCCATATTTAATACACGGACATGGAATTAAATTAGAATCTTTAACATTTTTAATAGTAAATCCCAAAAAGCTATCAACTCCCTTTTTTATATTCAGCCGATAGTCTATCTGCCAATATCCATTCCTTATCCATTCTAAGCACAATTGAAAAACAAAAAATAAATAAACAAACAACTGATATCAAAAGCTGACTAAATTGAGTACCATAAAAAATTGTACATAATCTCCCCTATTTCTAGCATTAACCAATTGAGTTACTAAACCACCAATTATACATTAACACTCATTTCAAATTATTCTTATATTTCTAAGTACTACCAAATTTCGAACTTAATTTATTCTTAAATAGTCTCATTTGTTACAAATAATTTGTCAATCAACCAAATATAACATATGACAAAATAATATCAATACAAATAATAAAATAAAACCAATGTGAAAGTGACATAAGTCAATAAAAGAAAAAAATTTGAGAAAACATACCTCAGTTTGCTCAGTTTGCTAATTCACAAGTAATCTAAGTACTCTAACTTCTACTAAAACCTATACGGAAATTAAAATAATAAATAAAATTAAAAATCTATAATCCACAATACTTTAAATTTGAAAATTCATATATTTGAAATAAGTATATATGCAAAATAAGAATTTTGATAACTAAAAGATGATATAGAATTCTACAACAACAATTTATATCCAACAAATTAAAAATTTCAGAATCAAAGATCTCAAGTTAACCTTTCAAACATCAAATGGAAAATCAAGAATATTAATAGGTTTTGTATAAATGTTGATATATACACGTTCTTTACATTATTCACGATTCTAGCTAGCTCGTACAAATAGGTAAATCACTCTTTTTGTATATGAGAAACTTGAGAGTTGAGACAAAATTTTGAGAATGGGAAAAAAAAAGAATATATAGAGGTAACTCCAATGAATATATTTAGCACCACTTAGATTCAAAAAATGTCTCTATTTCAATTAATCATATTCTCATGCCCTAAGAAAATAGAGAATTTTGATGATAACATACCTTAATATGCTACTATATATATGGTTTGTTTTTTGGCATTCTAAAATCAACAATCTCCTAATTTTTTATCAAACTGAATTCTGAATAATATGGCTTTGGATGAACAAAGTTCCTAATATGAAGTCTAAGAGGATGTTTTTCACGACAGAGGACATAGAAGAGACCAACTACGCCAACAATACCCAATTGCAGATTGATTAATTATTTTTTCCTTTTTACCTAAGATATATATGTGTGCCACTTTTCATACTTTTTCATAGCTCTAATATCTTTTGATACTAATATTCTTTCTCACCACTATAAGTTTTCAAATAATGTCGTCGTCTCTTGGAAATATGAGAAGTCCTTTCGTGAGGCCCGCGAATGCATATGATCATAATGAATAAAATGGTAAATTCATAGGTCATGATCACTTTTCCAATATTAATGGTAAAAAAAAGTAATACATGAAAACTAACTCATATATGCACCACAGAAATTTTTCAAATAGTTTAATTGGTCTACAAATTACGACAAATGCTAAACGGTCTAATTCATCACATTCAAGTATAATAGAGTCTCTCGAAGATATATTTTGCACTTGCCCTCAAAATATTGATGCAAGAGGCTAGCCTTTTCTAATTGATCCTGTCTTAATTAACTAGTACTAAGTATCTAACATAAAATTTATAGAAATTGAGAGAGTCTACCTCAATTTTAAACTTTTGCAACAAATGATCAACTCCACATGACTTCACTCAATTAAAAACATTGAATATATAAATTTCTAAAAAACTACACAATATTCAATTCAAATTGCATAAACGTGGATTAACTGACACGAAGGATGGAAATTAAAAAGCATAACCTAATATATGATCTCTAGTAAATAAATATGAAATTGGTATAAATTCATATAACACACCTTCAATTTGAAACTTTTTACAACTAAATGAACTCACATTTCTCCTAAAATAAATAAAAAAAATAGCAACAAAATAATAACAAATTTGGATTAATTTGCACTTAAATAGCAAAACATACCCAAAAATAAGATTTCTATTAAATAAATAGTCTAACTCGGTGTTTCAAGAGTAAAGATTATCAATGCATGCTCAAGATATTCACATTTGATAAATTAGGGTTCCAAATATAAACTCTTTCGAATATAACCTAAAACATTAAATTTTTACAAAATAATTGTTCAAAATCATGATTACGACAATGGGTAATCTAATTTTAGTGACAAAAACGAGTTTAAAAGCTTAAATATACCTTGTTTGCCGGACCAAATGGTGAAAATGGTGGAAGGGAAAGACTATTGGCCGTGGCTGGAAGTGAAGAGGAATAGCGATTTTTCTGCTGCTAGGTGATCGTTTTGGGGTCTTTTATATAGGGCTCCTACCTCAGCACCCTAAGGGTGCCATTAAAGATGAGATACCACAGCGCATTTTAGGCGCCATGGTATTTTATCACGGCGCTTATTAAGCGCCGTGATAGGTTTGTTATAGTGCCTTTTGGACACCGTGAAAGTTAAATGCAACGGCACTCAAAGAGCACTGTTAAAGATGGGATACCACGGCACTTCTTAGGTACCGTGGTATTTTATCATGGCGCTTTCTTACGGCGCCTTATGGGTACCGTGAAAATTAAATACAACGGCACCCAAAGAGTACCGTTAAAGATGGGATACCACGGCACATCTTAGGCGCCGTGGTATTGCCTCCGTCTATCATGGCGCTTAATAAGCGCTGTGATAGTTAATTACTTATCACGGTACATCCGTACACGTACTGTGATAGTAGATATTTTTAGTAGTACTACCACATCATGCACCACAATATCAATTACTTGTGACTACCACATCTTGATGCACGATGCTTTAACAAAAGAAGGGGTTCCTAAATTTTTTCTTTTGGATAAATTATCGTAATAATTTGGACCTGTCTCCCAAATTACTTGGCAAGTACTTAGTTATCGATATTGCACAATTAATGGTTGAAGAGCACACATATAAATAGCTTCTCAAAATAATAATATGAGAGATGGGAAAGAAACATTAATATCAGAAGCAAACTAATCAAGATTGTACTTGAAAGATCTATTTTAGTCAATATTACTAAATAATTAATTAATTCTTTGAAAGATGAATTAAGTAATTCGTAATATGTGGATAAAATATATTACAATAATGAGTACTCTTGTTATTTTTAATCTGATTCAAACTTCTTCTTTACTATGGGGTCATACCTAGAATTTAAATAATTTAGTAAAGTATAAAAGATTATAAACACCAATTGATATACATAATAAAAGACTCCCTTTCACCTACTATAATGTGTTGTAACAACTCTATCAATCTTGTTTAGCGAGCTTTGTTTGTTTTATTGATCCTTCACTCGTGAACTCCCTTCATAGCTTTGGGTCGATCTTCTTCTAAAAATGAATTATTCTTCCTTTTGAAGACCAAGTGCACTCAATTACTAAGAAACTAAGAAAACTAACAAGCACTCTAAGTCTCACAGTGACAATAGAACATACTCTATATATAGTGTAAAAATTCTCTACAAGAGTATTTTTCTAAAATAAAGTGTATACAAATCTCTTAGAGTTATTGAGCTTTTATATATTATTT
This sequence comes from Parasponia andersonii, assembly GCA_002914805.1. Classification (NCBI taxonomy): domain Eukaryota; kingdom Viridiplantae; phylum Streptophyta; class Magnoliopsida; order Rosales; family Cannabaceae; genus Trema; species Trema andersonii. Next base: position 1,331,744 of record JXTB01000009.1, read on the forward strand.
TCCAGCCTTTCGGTCATCCTCCCTTAGTGTGCAAAAACTTAGAAATAATAAAAGAATGATTAGCATAAAATCTATTGTCATTCTTTATTAGGACTATCAGAAAATTACTGCAACAATTCTGCATGAATATTCCTTGAAAAACATCCAAGTGCATTAAGGATTGATATGCACGAAGCTGATTCTTCTTAAACAATAGAAATCTTTCTCTTATTCTTGCAAATACTTTCCATAAAGACGATGATTAATTTCATAATTAATTGGAGTCAATTAAATCAATCAAGATATATTTTTTTAAACAGACAGATTTATTGAAACAAATAATATCAATAGACCTCATCAAATCCTCACAGCTCAGTATTAAATTAAAAAAAATAACAATTTAATTTAATGAAATAAACATCAGCACCAATTTTGGACGAAACTTAAAACTTAATTACATCTAAAATTGACCAGAAATAATGATTAATGATTGAAATAAAAATGACAAGAATCAAATCAATTAAATGAAGAGTTAATTTAAACTTTAAATGGAAACTAATCAAAGATAAGATGAGATATTCTATCTAAATCTTTCAAGATAGCTGGTCATAATAGTTTCTCGGAATACTACCTAATAACCTTCAAAAAACCGTAAATATACAAATTAAGCTTAAGAAAGAAAGTACAAAAATCTTCCACATAAGGATTCTCCAACCGCTGAATTGGTGTGAGTAGAATAGAAAACTTGTTGTAACAAGTTATTACAACAACATCATGTGTTGTAACAATTTGTTACAAAACTCACAATAACTTAGATTTTGAAGTTTTTTCCCATTAGAATGGCGAAACATTGGAGCTAATAGTACCAAACCACTTAAGCAAGTTAGACAACCGACGAATACCTTAACAAAACAAAATGCAAAAATTTCATTGATCAAATGATCTTAATTAATTAAGAATCTAGATCATATCCTCGAGCTTAAAAAGCCTTGCAAAAATTTTAGTACTGCTTCAAAAACAAAAAAGAAACAACGAGGATATTTGTCAACTTCAAACTTGTCGTTAGTCTTGGGCAGGGTTCGTAAGTTAAAATCTATTATCTTATCTCGAACTTGTGAACGATGTCATAGGAAAAGGAAATCCGACTTCTAGTCCCAGTCTCTTCATATAGCAAGATACGGATCTGCATTGGCGCGAAGGGTTGATAATCACCACCGGTATATAGGAGCTGCAGAAGAAGCATCATAGGGAAAAGTAATGTATAGTAGCTTCCCATTCGACACCTCACCACCATAACTGCTTGTGTAGTGATAGTTCTCACTTTACTAGTCATGGCCGCCATAGCATTAGCCCCGGCCAAGGGAAGTTGAGCTCTTAGCATATTGGTTAACAGATGAGAAACCTACAGATTGGATTCTTGCAAGAGTTGAAGAAGTTCCTATCCTAATTCCCATGAACATAATCATCTATGTCTTAGGATTAGTTAACAACAAATGAGTTTTTAACTTTGAAGACTTAATCGTATTAGATATTTCAAGGAAATCAGAGTTCCTCTGTTTCACTTTACAACTCTGGCTTTACATTTCATGGAGACCAGGACCGTAAGAAACAGCAGGATGGTTTAACTAGATAACGATATAACATTTGTACGTAGAAGACCGAACGTAATTGATATTTTGAAAACGACGTCAAAATGGAAAACGACAGGAGAAAGAAAAATAAGACGAAACTGAAAAGGAAAGAAGACATTACAAAACGCAATAGTCATGAGATAAATATCATGTGGGAGAACAAAAACGATATTACAATACGACCGGCTTTGGACAATCCCGAATCTGAAAACGATGAAACCATGCCATAAGAACAATGATACCATACTTGTTCATTATACTCAAAATTTGAGGGTAAATTGATTTACTTGAGGATCACTACAACAAAGAATTAAATAAGGGCATATGCAGATTGATTTGATTTAAATTCTGTTAAATGCTATGTAGGGTCTATATATCGGCCGCCAAAAGATTAAAACAAATAAAATCGAAAGAAAAAGTATCATTAATTGATAACATAGCAAAACTTAGATCGACCAATTTAAAAATTCATGAGATATATGTGATCCTTTCTGTTGTGCTATTTCCAAAGACAAAAAAATTGAATAGACTATAATGTAGCCACTAATTAAACGATCATTGTGATTATCATGTAGTGTTTATCAGCTATTATCTCAGGATATTAGTTAGAGAAAGGGAAAAAAAAAATAAGAAAAAAGCATAAGGGTGCCAATGGTAGCCGGCAAATTGAATTCTGTAAATGTGTGTTGCTAATTATATTTATACTTACGAAAAGGTCACCACAGATGAAATATCAGGAAATTACCGTTGTCTATTTTTTCGTCACTTCTTGCTTTTCTTTTTAGGTACCTGATTAAGATACTAATCCTAATTTATTATCCTACACGAGTTTGTTTCTAAAATCTTCACTTTGCTATTTTTTACTTATTATTTTTTTGATGTCTGGACCATCAATATTCGAATTCTTGATCGAATATTGACGTGATTCAAATGTTCGATATTTAACTTTGGTGGTTAATTGGGCATATTTTTGCTCTGGCTATTTCCATTTATTTTTACTTCAAACGCTTTCTTGAATTGGTAATTTATATTGTAGCGTCTAACTATGAAATTTTACATGACCCTTTTTCTCCAAGTCAAAATACAAAGCATTTTTCCATTAGAATAAATGACTCTATTGGTTCTTTAAAACTTTAAATTTTGTATCCTTAAACTATTAAAAGAATTTCATCTCAATCATCTTATTATACATTATGTTTAATTCTTAACAAGAAAAATTGTCTTATGTATTATTGATTTCAATGAAATATCACATTTCAGACAAATTTAAAATGCATTAATGTCAAATGTGCAACTACTTTATTTAATTAATTATTTTTTAACTGATTCACATCATATTCTATTCTTTTTATAATGCTGAATTATGTTTATGTATATGAAATAAACAGAAGAGCACTTATATCTCATATACTCGTTTCGTTAAGAATTAACTTAAATATATAACAAAAATGATAATAATGAAACTTATCTCTCATAAAATTTAAGAACTAAAATGATACTTTGACCATAGTTTAAGGACCAATAGGTCATTTACGCTATCCATTTAAAAATGGTGTACTAATGCTAAATTTAGCATAACATACTAAATTTGCTCTAGTGTATATGTCAAAAGAAATACTATATTGTATTTTAAACACTAATTTTATGCATTAAACATCTTTTTTCTATTATTAACTCTTATTATTTCATCATCTTACTACTCATCAAAAAATTAACTTCATCTATCAATTTAATATTACTCATATTCTATGTATATGAACAAGCTTGTCAATGCCAAAAAAATTGTAAAAGGGAAAAATTAATTCTCTTGTCGGTTCTAATTGATTATAATTTAGTAAACATAAACTTTTATTTAATTTAAGAATATATATACTGAAAGATCTGTTTTAGATATTATCAAATAATTAATTAATTGATTAATTATGTTGTAATATGTATATGAAAAGTTATTACATTAACGAGTGCATATGTTGCAACAAGAACAAGAAAGTAAGGAATGAACACAAAATATTTTTAATGTGGTTGGAACCACTCCTACTCTATGGAGCTACACCTAGAGACTAAACAATTTAGTAAAGTATAAAGATTACAGATACTAATTGACTAACGCAATAAAAGGCTCCCTCTTTTCAATTGCCATGATATGTGATAATAACTCAATCAATTTTGTTTCGTGAGCTCCTCTCGTCTTGCTCTTCCAGAAGACGTACTATTCTTCCTCCTGAAGAACAAGATGCACTCAACAAAGAAACCTAAAAAACTCACTAGCTCTCTAAGTTTCACAATGGTAATAAAACAAACTCTATACCTTACATAAAAGCTCTTTTAAAGAAATTTTTCTCTAAAATAAAGTGCATACAAATCCCTTAGACTTTCTGAGCTTTAATAGATGAATTTCTACCCTCAATCTTGTGCTTCATTTGATGTGAAAGGGTAAAAATAAGAAAGGAATGATTTGCCACAAAATTTGTTGTCATTCCTTATTTGGACAGTCCAAAAGTTGTTGCAACAGTTTTCATGAATTGTCTTTAAAAAGTGTCCAGGTGTATTGAAAGAAGTTCTCCATAATTTTGACTCTTTTTAATCAGCTGAAATCACTCTTTTATGCCTACAAAAACAACTCTTAAAGGCAAGGATTGATTTCACAATTAATTAGAGTCAATTAAAATCAAATAAAAAACCTTTCCTTAAATAGTGCAATCAATTGCAATAGATTTCGCCAGAAAATCTTGATAGCTTATAAAATTAATTTAATTAATTTAATGTGAACATAATCTGCACCATAATGGCCAAAATATCACCATGATTCTACTTATATGCCTGTCAATAATTATCAGTCAAGATTTCAGGTAATAATGAGTAAGAATCAAGCTAAAAATTGAAATTTAATCAAAGAAAAAGTGAGATAAAATATCTTAATCAATTTAGTCTAGCTAGTCATACAAGCTCAATCAACAATTATGCCTATTATCCTTATAAAAATATTTAATAAAGAAAATTAGACCAAAAGATGCAAGAACATAAAGTTTTTAAAATTAGATTTTTGGCTGACACAAATCAGTTGTGAGTGATCTTGTAAATCTGTTGCAACAAGTGTTTTACAATATCAATAGATTTGTTATAATAACTCATTAGTTTTCTCATAATAACTTGAGTTTATTATTTTTGCCAATACTTGCCAACACCTTGGACATAACAATCTTCCCTTTGGCATTTTACTGGCAAAATCAATCACAAATTTAAAACATAACTCAAGTTCAAAACCCCTGCAAAACCACATGATTAATTTCTAAAAGATTATTCAAAAATGCTTCCATATCAACCATAATCATATACCAAGAAATATGAGAATAAAAGAAAGAGTATAAGAAATAAAACTCTCCCTGAAAAACATAACTAATGAATGCAACCATTATCAAAATAGTTTTGATACCTTCCCTTTTTTGTCAGGAAAGATCTAAAGTCTGAAAAAATAACGAACTAGTCTAAAATACTCAAACACAAACAACGAAGACTTGAAAATACTGCAAAAGAAAATAAAATTCAGAAAATAAAAATGTTCATGGTCCATGATCCTGCAAACAGTAAGTCAAGTTAAGCTCTTCTTGTACTTCTTTAGTAATGGTTATTAAGGATCTGTTACAACAATAGGTGAAATAGGGGTAGCAGACTGAGATGAGTTAGGAAGAGCAGTGGCTACTATAGAGGAACCTACAAGCATAGTCAATTTGGCCAAGATCTCAAGCTGTACTTTCTCTATAGCTTCTATTCATTTATGCTATTGGGCCTGATAAGCTCGTAAGGCTTCCAAATCAGTAGAACCAAAAACCTGTGGAGGAGATGATAAACAACCAGATCTAGATTCTATTGCAACTGATTATTGGATTTGTTGGGTTCAACTGATTATCAAATAACTATTGGGTTTTAATTAAAACTAAACAGGAGACTAGATGGATCAATAATGCCAAAGTTCTAAAGGGCCATATGCCCACAATTATAATCAACTTGTAATTATGATTAGGCCTTGTTTATTAATATTGAGGCACACCATTATAGGCCCAATATTGAATTCTTGGACTAAATATTATTATTTTCTATGAAGCTTATTATCAAATAATTAGCTTGATCCATTTAGCATATATTATACTTGTAGACGTACCCCAAATGCAATATCATACTAGCAAGGTCAAATTACCATATTACCCTTCGAGTATATATTTATCTTTGAGTTGCCATTTTGCATCTAATGCATAATAGTGGACTATGGTGTTTGTATCTGATTATACCAATACAGTCAAATTCACATAGGGAATACTAGAGCCCTAGTTTATAATATTAAAGTACTTGAAAAAACTCTAAGTAACATTATATGCATGGCGTCCATCACGAAATATGTTCTATACATTTCATATACCTTATCTTCCAAGATATCGGAGTTCGAATCATAAATCGGAACTAATCCTTTAGTAACTCAAAAAAACAAAACACATGAAAGTAAGTTCATTAATAACTAGGATTAAGTTTTCTATAATAGTGCTAGATTAGTAAAATTAGAAATTTAAGTTATGACACTTAATATTAAATTCTAATTCACTTGATCTTGTTTGATGTTGTTATAGCTTTCTTATAACACACTAGTATTTTTATCCGAAGACTCACTTCGATAATTGGAGAATTTATTATGAAAATAGACATCACTACATTCTATAGCATAGTAAAGTATTCCATCTTCAATATGTAGAATGCAAATAATTTAATTTAGACATAATGAAATAAAGAATATAATGTCTCCTACATATGAACTCATCATACGATTAATTCTTTATTATTCTTTATATATCTCAGAAACTTTTGATGTTTTCGTAAGATAAACATACACGTTACATGTATATCAATGGGACATATATAAAATAGAAATTCATAACATGGGATTTATTAACAATAAATAGATAAGAAATAATCCGATAATAAATTGTTTATAATGTCAAAATAATAAACTGTTTTATAGAACATTATTTCAACAATATACAATATGGTGGAGGATGAAGTCTACAACTAGAATAGAATAAGAAAAAGCAAAAGAGAAGAAGAGAGACAAACAGTTGCTCTTTTGAGAGTTAGATAAAAAACAGAAATCATAATACGCACTTGAAATTGTCAACCAATCCTATAAAATTGGAAAAATCAAGAAACTGATAAGACAATAAAACAAGAAAGTTGAATTATGTTGCAACATATTTCGAACAGATCACACACTTTCCTCAAAAAGACCCTTTTTTTTACGCAGAAAAAGAAAACAATTTCAGCCAAAATAATTTCATAAACTCAAGGCATTATTTGGATAAAAAGAAAATAAGGAAAAAATCATGTTAATTTTATTCCTGAAAAAGAGAAGATTCTAAAATTATAACATATTATTCAACTTTTGACAAGGAAGTCTCTTTTAATTAGGAAATCAAGATGAATAAACTAGATCAAAAACTAAATCACTAACCATTTTTAAATTTTTACACAATTTCTAGCTTTTTCACATGCAATAGGCAATATATTTTTTTATTTTAATTTATTTTTGTTTACTGTCTTTTTTTTTTTTAAATACCCTTAATTAGTAGCTTTGACTCTATCCATGAGGTAGTTTTTTTTCACTTGGTAGATTATCCTCTCTATATTGGTAATACAAAATTCCAAATTACTCAAAGATGGCTCCACACTTCAAGGTAGGTAACTTTTTCTAATAAAGCAGTCTATTACACAGCTAGATTTCAAGAAAAATAATATTAGGGTGGTCAATTAAATATTAATCTAGAAAATTCATCAAGACTCAAAAACTTAGAGATTTTAATGTCAAAAGACCAATAATTCAAGATAATTAAATAATCTAGTCTTATAATAGATATAAAAAAACAGTATCTTTACTCTTTAAAATCTTTTTTTATCACTAATAACACTTTTAGTTTACAAAAATGATTTTTGGCCGAAGTTGAAAAACACACGATAAAAACTTTCAACAAAAAAAAAATTCCCAAGGCTTTATGTTTCTAAGGTAACCTAAACTATAAGTGCTCTAATTGAAAGTGCTCTAATTGCCTTAAGAAATCAAATTTTATAAAATTAAGGGCTTTGGTGAAAATGTATACAATTTTTTTTTTGTCTCATTATATTCCAAAGTGATTGTTCTCTTCTCAACTAGTTCTCTTGATGAAATAATCTTTGACTCAATCACAGAGGAAAAATACACATAATTATTCGAATTGATATATCTGTATTGCGTGAATATGACATCATCAATACTACCTATAATGAGATCTAATGGATTATTTGTCTTCACTCTTGAAGAAGGTTCTCTATTGAATGGATCATTCAGAACAACTATAGGTGCAGTTTCTTGCTGGGCAACAATCGATTTCTGCTATTCTAATATTGTAACATTGTCATTTGATGTTGTAACATGACTATCAGATATTATAAAATCGTAAGGATAAGTTACAACACTCAATTCTGAGTTGGAATCATTTACAACTTCATTAGTAAAGCTGATTAGCTCATCCTCTTTTAAAAAATCTGAAAAATCTTTGAAATCATCAATAATAACATTAGCTAATTCCATAATAGTTTTTGTTCTCATGTTGTACATTCGATAAGTTGTACTATTATTAGAATAGCCGAGAAAAATACCTGTAACACTCTTAGCATCAACCTTGCCAAGATGTTCCCTATCATTTAAAATTAAACAAATGCTCTCAAAAACATGAAAATAACTAAGATTAGGCTTCTTATTTTTCCAAATCTCGTAGGGAGTCTTTTTCATACCTGGTCAGAGGTAAACACAATTGACGGTATAATATGTTGTGTTTGTCGCTTTGGCCCACAATCTTTTGGGCAACTTCTTGCTATTGAGAATCACTTTAGCCCTTTCCTATAAGGTATGATTTTTTCTTTCTATGACACCACTTGTTCTGGTGTTTTAAAAGCAGAAAATTCATGTCCAATACCATGCAATTTAAAAAAATCAGTAAAAATAGTTTTTTCAAATTCTTTTCCATGATCACTTCGAATTCTTACTATTTTGCTAATATTGTAATCTTTTCCAACTTTAAGTCATACACACAAATCTCTGAATGCATCAAATGTTTTAGATTTTCCTTTCAAGAATTTTACCCATGTAAATCTGGAAAAAATGTCCACACATATAAAGATATATCATATACTTGTAATGCTCTCTACTTGCACTAGACCCATGAGATTCATGTGCAACAGTACCTTTGATATTGTTATGCTTTGGAAAACTTTGTGTGTTATCTTCAACTATTTTCTATGTTGACATGGTCCACATACCCTAGGAGACTGTTTGTCAAGCTTTGGCAAATCACGAAAAGACTTGTGCTTGAAATTCTTTTCAAAGATTTAAAATTTAAGTGCCTAGGTCTTCTATTCCATAAAGTTATATTATTAACCATAACATTATGACATGTTTTCAGTTGAACCAAGGTATAATAGTTGTTAATAGATCTATAACATTTCATAATACAATTTTCATTATGATCCAAAACCAAACATTCATCCCGAGTGAAATTAACAAAAATATTTTCATCATAAATTTGACATATGCTAATTATATTAGCTTTAAGTCCATCCACATGAAATATATTTTTCAACCCTAGCATGCCATTAGCATTCAAAGTTCCTTTACCAAGAACTTTTCCATTGACATTGTCTCCAAATATGACTTCTCCATATGTCACAAATCTGTAGTCTATCAAAATATTATGATTTCCTGTCATATGTCTAGAACAACCATTATCAAAATACTATGAGTTAGTAGCACATATACTTAAATATTAAAAAGAAACAAAATATTTAACATTAGATTTCCTTACCCATACCTGTTTGGAACTTGTTTGCAAATTAATTTTGGGCCTGGGTTTTTTTCTTTGAGATGGATAAATAAAAGATTTGTTTAAATAATTATCCTCAAGAAAATTCATCATTATAAAATACCTTGGTCGAATATGAACTTTAATCCCACAAAAATGGCAAACAAGGACAAACTTATGGGTCTTATCTCTCGGATTTAACTGAACTACAGCCTTACCTGTTGTTGCAATAGGTCATGAAGTGGTTGCAATATACCATGAAATTGTTACAATAGATACAGTTGATTTCACAAAAGTAGTTTTAGAGTTAGATCATTTACCTTTGAAACCTAATCCACTATTGTCTCCAGTAGATTTTCTAGTTATCAGAATATGACCTAACCGTTTAGTTCTTGAACTCAATATATTTACTCCTTTTTGTGTTCTTTTAAGTTCAGCAAATAATTATTTTAGCTTTCTATCTTTTTTATAAATGATAGAATTCAAACTTTGCACTTTTATTTCATATTCTTCTTTGGATTTCAAAAGTGCAGTATTATTGAATACCAAAAAATTATTATCAACATAAACCTTCAACCATTAAGAGTACATTTTTTGAATATACTTCTTGAAGTTAATTTTGATCATGTTCTAAATCATCACCACTATTAGAACTAAACTCTATCACAACATAATTTAGTTTCTGAGATTCTATTGAAACATCACCCTCAGCAACAGAGTTAATGTAACAAACAAATTCTGTTGTAATGGAAATTGCATCTTTTTGCAATACAAACCATGAATTATAAAACAAAGAGGTAGTGAGAGCAATATTACCTATACTGTCTTCCTCTTTGCATCGTTCAATGTAGTAATCATGGCTTTTGACTTCTTTTTTAAGGTATTGGCATTTTTAGATTTAATATGACCATAACCTTTACATTATTTGCATTGAATTCTTTTTCTCTTGCTAGAATAAAAAAAAATTATTACTATTCAAGGATTTTGGAGCAACATTATTTTTTCTCATCTTTTTTATGTATCTTTTGAAACTTTTTGCTAACAAGGTGAATTCATCTTAAACATATTCTACAAGAAGAGACATACTAACAAAACCAATAAAAAAAAAAACCCAAAATCTCACTAGTATTTAAGTGACTCTGCTCTGATACCAATTGAATAATCTGTTTTAGATATTACTAAATAAATAAATAATTGATTAATTATATTATAATATGTGTATGAAAAATTGTTACAACAAGGAGTATATATATTGCAACAAGAACAAGAAAATAAAGAATGAACATAAGATGTTTTTAACATGGTTGGAACCTCTCCTACTCTATGATGCCACACTTAGAAATTAAACAAATTAGTAAAGTATAAAGATTATAAATACCAGTTAACTAATACAATAAAAAAATCCTTCTTTTTAATTGCCGCAATATGTTGTAACAACTCCACTAATCTTATTTAGTAAGCTCCTTTCATTTTATTGATCTTTCGTACTTAAACTCCTTTCACTGGTCCAGATCTATCACCTCCTGAAGACGTATTATTCTTCCTCCCGAAGAATAAGATGCACTAAACAAAGAATTCTAGAAAACCCACTAGCTCTCTAAGTTTCACAATGCCAATAGAAAAAACTCTATGCCTTACATAAAAGCTCTCTCAAATAATATTTTCTTCCAAACGAAGTGCATACAAATCCTTTGGACTTACTAAGCTTTTATAGATGAATTTCTAACCTCAATCTTGTGTGTCTCTTAGTGTGAATAGGTTGAAAATAAAAAAGGAATAATTTGCTACGAAATCTATTGTCATTCCTTATTTGGACAGTCAGAAAGTTGTTGTAACAACTTTTATAAATTGTGTGTGAAAATTGTCCAGGTGCATTGAGAAAAATTCTCCATGATTTTGACTTTTTTTAATCAGTTGAAATTACTCTTTTATATCTGTAAAAACTTTCCTTAGAGATAAGGATTGATTTTATAATTAGTTAGAGTAAATCAAAATCAAATAAGAAAACTTTTCTTAAACAGCGTAATCTATTTCAACATATTTCACTAGAAAATCCTAATAGCTCATAAAATTAATTTCATTAATTTAATGGGAATGTACTCTGCACCATAATAGACGAAATATCACTATGATTCTGTTTATACATCTATCAATAATTATTAGCCAAGATTTGAGATAATAATGAGCAAGAATCAAACTAAAAATAGAAACTTAATCAAAGGAAAAATGAGATAAAATATCTCAATCAATTTGGTCATATTTGTCACGATAAATCCATCAGCAATAATATCTTTTATCCTTCTAGAAATATTTAATACGGAAAATTAGACCAAAAGATGCAAGAACGTAAAGTTTCCGAAATTGGATTTTCGACTAACACAAATCCGTTATGAGTGATACTGTAAATCTGCTACAACAAATATTTTATAACATCAGCAGACTTATTGTAACAACTTGTTAATTTATTATTTTTGCCAATTATTTGCCAATACTTGCCAACACTTTGGACCTAACATATACATATATTAAATTTTGATAATATTGTAAAATATTTGAATATTTTATATTTAAAACAGTGAAAATATTATAAATAATATCACATGTTAAAATTTAATGTGTAATTCTTTGTGCCACAATATATAGCGCATTCTAAAATGTATGGCCAAATATAGCATTATCACTGAATAGTTAACATAGTATTTTACATATCCATTGGCTATGCTATTATTACCTTTTTCTTCGTCACTCACCCCGGACAATATGATTAGGGTCACTAAGGACATCTCGAAGGAATATTATTTATGTATATGACATTAAAAATGTAACTCATCATGTGGGGTCTGCAATCAGCGGTTTACATTTACCAACCAAATGATACTAATATTCTAAGGAGTTAGAATTGCAGGTCTAGTACAGATACCCCATCGAATTGTTATAACATGATTGATTATTACTGTTGGTGGTCTTTTTTTATTTTTCTTTTGAAAACTTTGGTCAATGCTTAATCATAATATAAGAAGGAAACAACAATACCAAGTGGGGTAAAAAATAAATATCACTAAAAGAAAAAGATAAAAGACACTATATTATTGACTGTTATTCTTTTCAAAATTGAGCATTCATTTTTTCCAATTTGTTGGTCATGGCCTCGAGGAGATTGTAAACATAATAAAATATTTACTGCTACCTAAAACATAAAACACAAGACTGGACTTTATGGAAGGGTATGCATGCCCCCTCTAAGAATAAAATGGCTTTGAAGCTTTTCATTTAACACCTCTAACTTGGAGTGTTCTCAACCAGGAGGAGGAGAGGAAGTTACAATCGTTTTGAGCGTGCACTTGAGGTAATAACACGATTTTTATTTTGCACCGTTTGATTTTTGGTTTCACGTGTTTTCTCAATTTTCTTTGGAGATTTCTCTTTTCAGATTTGGTTTGATGATAAGTACTATTGATTTATTTTTTATAAACTCAATTTTATGGATTGAATAATGATAATTCAGGTGTCATACGAATTAGTTTAAAAAAAAAACAATAATATTATCCTAGAATAAATGGGTACTTTGTTTTTCTTGATGGGTATCTTCCACCGTTATCATACTCTATTTCTACTCTACTAGATAAAGTGGGGATATGGTGTTTAAGTGATATTGTTATATTCATGTTTTTGAGTGTTAAGGTAAAACTCTATGTTGGGATTTTTTTTTTTTTTTTTTTAATGTTTTTCAGAATAGTTTGTTTGTTACTTTTTGTTAAAAATGAGTGCAAACTCAAAAACGACACATTAACCAAGACCTTGATGAAAACATCAAAATGAAAAACAGCAAAAGAAAATATAAAATTAAAAACGACGGTAATTTCTCTGAAGTAAAAATATTGTTTTTGGGTATTTATATATCTTCCAGGTAATATATACAAATATAAATCATCTTGATGATATATTCTATGATACACTCATTTTGAAGGAGAAAATATTCAGAAAGTTGCTCTGTTTTTCTATTTCAGATTCAAATTTGAAAGTATTGTTATTCAATCCATTTAGCGCTTGAATGATGTGAAGATAAGCATGGAAAGGCCAGAGACGTTCTTGAGCCCATTGATTAACAGATTAGTCAATCCGCTAGCCGAAGAAGTCCAATTGTTGAGAGGAGTCCACAGAGAAGTTGAAAGCTTGAAAGGTGAGCTTCAGATCATTGAGCCTTTAATTAAAGATGCAGAAGCAAAGCTAGAGAGAGAAGAACTGAGTGACGCTACAAAAGTATGGCTGAAACAATTAAGGGAGGTGGCTGATCGGATAGACGATGTCATTGATGAATACCTCTATCATCTTGCAAAACATCGTGGTGAGAGGGGATTCATCAGTACCCTTCAAAATGTTGGTCATAGAGTTAGAACCTTAAAAGCGCGTCATGACATAGCCTCTGAGATTCAAGACATTAACAAGTCATTGCAAAAAATCAAGGAACGAGGTCTAAGCTATGGGTTGAGACCCTTTGAGACAGGATCGAGTGGTAATAAAGTCACAAAAGTTGATGCATCCGGCGTCGACCCTCGATTGGGTTCTCTCTTCATTGACGAAGATGAGCTTGTGGGAATTGATTCAACCGCCGAGCAAATTATAACGAGCTTGGTAGAAGGTCCAACCATGCGTTCGGTGATTTCACTCGTAGGCGAAGGAGGAATTGGTAAAACTACACTTGCTAGAAAAGTTTTCAAGGATGAGACTATGAGACAAAAATTTCAATGTTTTGCTTGGATTACTGTGTCCCAATCATACAACATGGAGAGAATCCTGAAGATCATGAAAAATCAGATATGCAAAGAAAAAGAAGAGACTGATGGAACAGTTGAAGGATTGATTGAATGTTTAAGGCATTACTTGGAAACAAAGAGCTACGTGATTGTTTTCGACGACATATGGAAATTAGATTTCTGGGAGGTCATTAAACATGCTTTGCCTAGTAAGAATATGAGAGCTAGGATCATTATCACCACTCGAAACACTAGAATTGCTAATCATATTAAAGATACCCCATTTGATCATGTTCAAGAGCTTAAAAGTTGGCCACTGGAGTTGGCTTGGGAGTTATTTTGCAAAAAAGCATTCCGCTTTGAGTTTGAGGGATGTTGTCCCCAGGAATTGGATGAGTTGTCCCGTAAAATTGTAAGCAAATGCCAAGGTTTACCACTTGCTATTACGGCTATAGCTGGTTTAATGTCCAAAAAGGAAAAGACCGAATTGGAGTGGCAAAGAGTGCTTGATAATCTAAATTATGAATTTGCGAGAAATCCCCAACTTTCTAGTGTCTCAAAAATTCTTTCTTTTAGTTATCATGATCTACCAAACCACCTTAGATCTTGCTTCTTGTACTTCGGCATTTTTCCAGAAGATTACTCAGTTCTTGACAAAAGATTATGTAGACTTTGGATTTCTGAGGATTTTATTTTCAAATCAAGGACAGATAATAATGATAAGACATTGGAACAAGTTGCTGAAGAATACTTAAGTGAGCTCATCCATAGAAACTTGGTTTCATTTGAAATACAATATGGAGCTTACAAATCGTGTAGAGTTCATGACTTGATACGCGATATTATTTTAGTAAGAGTTGACGAACTGTGTTATTGTCAAATAGTCAATGATAGTAAGTTAAGATTCGAAGGAAAGAGTCGTCGCTTATCAATCCACGGTACAACCAAAGATGTTCTAAATCTTGTTGGAGATAATTCTAAGATTCGTTCTATTTTTCTTTTCAACATTGATGAATTGACCGAGTCTTTCGTAATTAGCTTGTTTAAAAAGTTCAAACTTTTGAAAGTGTTGGATTTTAAAGATGCTCCTCTTTATAAGCTCCCTGAAGAAATAGAGAATTTGTTCAACTTGAAGTACTTAAATTTGTATGGTACAAAGGTGAAGAAGGTTCCAAAGACAATTGGTAAGCTACGAAATCTGCAAACATTGGATGTAACTGGAACCTTAGTACAAGAGCTACCAATTGAGATTAAGAAACTTCGAAATCTACGACACCTTCTAGCTATACCAACAGTTAGTAAGGAGAGTGACTATAGTTTGTATTTGTCTGTGCTTGGTGTGAGGATACATGAAGGAATTGGAAATTTGGAAGAGCTGCAAACACTAAAGTATGTAAGAGCAGATCCTAGCACGATCGATTTAGTGAAAGAGCTAGAGCGGCTAGAAAAATTAAAGCTTTTGAGCGTCTATCAATTGACTTCAGATATTGGGAAAGCTCTTGGAGCATCCATTCAGAAAATGAACCTGCTTGAGGAGATATCCTTGAGAGCAATCAACGAGAATGAAATTTTAGATTTGAATTGCATTTCATCTCCTCCTCCCTTGTTACGTTATGTCCAGCTATCTTGTCGATTATATCAGTTTCCGGAATGGATTTCAAAGCTTCGAGATTTACAAGGATTGATTCTACGTTTCTCAAGGTTAAGCAATGAGCCATTAAAATACTTGAAAGATTTGCCCAATTTAGCATACCTGAACTTGAACCAGACATACGATGGTGAGGAATTGCATTTTGAGGAAGGTGGTTTTAAAAAGCTCAAACATCTTTTATTAAGAAGGTTGGAAGGACTAAAAGTTTTAAAAATAGACAGAGGAGCTTTGCCTTTGCTTGAGAAGTTGGAGATTGGGCCTCCTCCGCTGATGAAGGAGATGCCTTCCGATATTCAACACCTAACAAACCTCAAATCACTCAAAATTGAGGACATGCCAAGGGAATTTGTGGTTGGTTTGCAACCAAATCATGAAGAAGATGGAATTATCTCTCATTATTGGAAAATTCAGCATGTGCCGTCTGTCATTTTCTGGTACAAAAGGATTGAAGGGAGGAATTGTAATGTCTACAAACTGGGTGCACCAGGCTTGTTGAAGCTTCTGCAAGAGCAAGCCAAATGATCGACATGGTGTGGCAATTTGGTAATTTATCAGTCTAAATCATGTAAGTTGGCTAAGCTAGATTTTGATTTGTTAATAAATGGAGCTTGTCCAGCAACAGTAATATCCTTTTTTCTCTCTATTGTTTTTTTTTCTTTGCCTTCTTTTCTCTGTTTTTTTCCCCCCAAATATAAAGGTTGCGGTTTCACTCCAGCCCTCATTTTCTTTCCCTTAACATCATATATCATAAGTTTCAGGGACTAGCGTTTCGAAAGCCTGAGACATCTATATCACGCCAATATGATAAAGTAATATTATATAGATTATCACAATTATACCGAAAATGAAAATTAGGAATCAATTATTAAAAAAAAAATTACAGCGGTTTATCAGATTTATTCTAAGTTTTAGAATGCTACGATTTATATCCCTTTTGTATAGAACTTGGTCTTCGTGTAAGTTCTCTGAATTGCTGATTTTACTAAACTAATTTTCTTTTGTGCTCGTCATCGTATACTCATGTGAACGTAAATTACTTGATTTACATATTTGCTTATATATAAAATAATATTTGTTAATACATATTATCAAAATTTTAGTGTGTACTAGATTTTATCATTTAATTAACTCATGCATACAACTTATGAAAATTTGATCAACTAAAGATTGTTTTTCTTGAGGTTATTTTCCTTTGCTGTATTATTTTTATTTTTTAATTTCTGAAAGAAATTTACTTTGTTGTATTTATAAACCCTGTTTGAGAATGCTGTTTGTTGTATTGCTTAACACCTATTTCTTTTTCTTTTTTTTTTCAAATGAAGGAATTGTGCCGAAGGAGCTTCAGGATATATGTTAAGACAAGGCAGAAGATTTATGTTATCTACTCTCGTAAGGTTTTAAGTTAGTTTGCGAGTTATTGATTTTTCATGTTGAAGTTTGTATGGACATGAACTCCATCTTTGTTTTTGTTTGTAATGTATTTCGGAAATAATGAGCCTTGCATTATTTGATGTTATTGAGTTTGCATATTATTGACTTCCAATTTGATGTTTGTAATGAATATGAACTCCTATCATTTTGTAGTTTGGATTGTGTAATAGAGAGTATTTTGTTTTATTTTATTTGTATATGACCGTTGAAAAACAAATACTTAGATAAACTATTTCACTGCAAAACCAAGTGTGATTGATCTATCCTTCTTGTTCCCCCCGCCGCTGTTGTCGCTTGGTTTAGCATAGTTCAGAATTCTTAGTTAAAATCATTCGTACATTCTATATTTACTGTGTGAGAACATAACGGAAACGTAATATAGCAATCGGCAGCTACAGTATTAGAGACTCAGGTAAGTGTGTGCGTAGGTAGAGAGTTGTAAAAGAACAGTTTAGATGAACTCTGGATATCTTGACATTACACCTTGGTACGTAGACTAGAGGAGAATTGTCACCAATTCAAGGATTGAAGTACTGAATTGGCACTGATTTTCAATAATGTATAACCTTTTATCGGTGAGTCAGTAATTATTTGAAGATTCAATAACCCAGAATATCTTCTTTTTTTTGTTTTTCTCCTGGTGACGAAGTATGGCAAACAAAAACAATTCCTTGCAAAGGACGTGTAAATTTTGTATAAATTCTAACGAAAACAGAACAAGAGCTGTAAAGGGCATAGTATCACATTTATATTGTGACTGCCTCAAATCTTTGAGACGGTTGAAATATTTTTAAACCCAAAGAAAACTTCAACACTTTTCAATATTAGTCTTATTCTAAATCAAGGGAAGCAAAAGTGCTTATATATACATACTACAATATATACATACATTTATATGAACCAAGAAATATGCGCGACATTGATGACATGTGCAACATGAGGGATGTCCAAACCACGTGAAGTAACATATGTTGCCACCAGTATTGGAGTAGAGCGACTTTTGAATGATTTCAAAGCTTGTTCTCTCTCCTTCAGAATCAACAATTCATTAAATATTACGTGAAGATACAACAGGGAACGAAAAGAAATTAGAAACTAGTCATTCATATATCTTTTCTTTTGTGCATGACAAACGTGGTATAAAACAATTTCTTTAAGGAAAACAAATTTTCACAATGGTTAGGCAACAGGCAATTTGGAGGTTCTTCATGATCAATTCTATTGAGAAAAAATATAAAACCACACAGAAAAACCAAACAAATGGATGTGTATGATTACAAATTAACCTAAAACACAGTTTAGGCATTATAACTATTTCAAATAACACCAGCAATTTATACAAAACATAAGAAAAACCATGTATAAAAAGATTGAAGCTACAAAGCATAAAACAAAAACCATGTATAAAAAGATTGAAGCTACAACGCATAAAACAATGTATAAAAAGACTGAAGCCACAAACCATTTGAACTTTGTCCCCCTGTATTGCTATTGCTGGAAAGCCATTCACAGACAGCCAGTATTCCAATGCATTGGCTCCCTTCTTTGTCTCGACAAATACCAGGGTTAAAGCAAGCTGTGCATATAAACCTGACAAAATCCACTACAACCAATCAAAAGAACGGAGAAATTGCAAAAGCCATATAACAGCTCAGAAATTAAATTAACAGAGGATTTTAAAGTAAATAAAAGAGGTTAAACTATACCTTTCCCCGAGCTCCATTGGCCATATAGGCATGAAGTATATGCACTAGATGACTTCTTTTGTCCACATCCTCAATATAGTCAACCTTTTGTGCAATAAGATCAGTGCTAGAACCAACTCTACCAATTAACTGCCAGAAATATGTAGTTTGAAAGGAAATCTAAAGCGAAACTCTGCATATATCAAAACGCAAGACCAATGAACTCATGTACTTACTAGCAGACATTCACCACAACGCTACAACTACGAACATAACAAAGCAATTAGACGAGCACATCATTGATATACACAGAAAATACCAATACCATAAAAATGGAAGCACCAAATCGAATAAATCAAAAGAACAGATGGGTTTAGTGTAATATTACTGTAGGCATAGTAAATTTCTGTAATGGACAATATTACAAAATATTGAGCAAAGAACAACATAGAAAGAACAAAACCTGATAGATATAGATGCCCCACCATACGCTGCTACAATTTTCAGCCCAATTTGATATGCAAACTTCTTGATCTCGTCATGAATCTACCAAAACCAAAAACCCAAAGATTACCATTAACCCATCAACATAATATAATCATAACCCATAAAAATAATAAACACAAAAATCACTATTCAACCGAATTACAGGAAAACCCAAATAACAGATTAGACAAACCAACAGACCTGGCCAGCCAACTCCCGAGTCAAAGAAAGAATGGGGGCACTGTGACAAGCAGTCTGAGCATAACGAGGCAGCGACGGCGAACAACTGTTCTTATTCAAAATCCCACTGCTGATCCGGAAGCAGAACGCCGCCGTTTTCCCCGAACCAGTCTGAGCACAAGCTATCAAGTCACGACCAGCCATGGCAATGGGTATGGCGTGGAGTTGAATCGGAGTCGGCTTCACGTACTTACACCTCTTGGTGTTCTGGTTGAAACGCTCACCCAAATGCACATCCCCAAACCCATTCACCGGCGCCGGAATGTCCGAATCACTAGCTTCAACCGGAATATCTTCGTAGGCATCAACGCTCATACCCGCTGTTGTTATTGTCACGCCCACGTGCGCCTCTCACGCTTTTTTTCTTATAAATTAATATAATTAAGAATATATAAAATCTAACAATTTTTGTAAATTCTCTAAATATTAAATAT
This sequence comes from Parasponia andersonii, assembly GCA_002914805.1. Lineage (NCBI taxonomy): Eukaryota > Viridiplantae > Streptophyta > Magnoliopsida > Rosales > Cannabaceae > Trema > Trema andersonii. The sequence continues at coordinate 1,351,909 of JXTB01000009.1, forward strand.
TTAAGACAGGCCGAGTATAATAAAAACTATAATCAAATGAATTTAAGATGAACAACTTTCTGGTCATTTATATTTTCTCAAATGAAGAAATTAATTTTTTGAACTATACACCCTAATTATCATTAAATAAGTTCACTTTATAAGTCAATTAACTAATAATCTTTAAAATTTAGGACGAAATTAAAACTTAGGACGAAAAAATAAAAGAGTAAGTTAGAAATCTAATAAATAATCAGTAACCATAACTAGTTAAATCAAACCTATTTAAATCAAAATCATTAATAAATATTTTTCTAAACAAATTTGATTTTAGAAATTAATATGTGGAAAACATTCAAATCAAGTGGCTTAGTAAATAATTTGAAAAAAAGAAGTAATAAGTTTTTAAATTTGTCTTTTCAAATCTATTTTAGTCAATAATAATTTCAATCATATTTTTTCCTAATGTTTGGCGACTATGGTCACACTTAATCACTGTGACTAGGTGTCTAAATCTATTATAAATAAATATTATAGACGGTTCTGAATCTACTACAAATAACTCATATAACTAGATCAGTATTGTCTATATATAACCCATATGGATTGGGTCTACATGCATAGTAATTAAAGAGAGTTTCAAAATACTTATTTACAATAACGAGTTAGAAATAATTTTATATTAATCTCATTATAACATTGTAGTCATTCTAAAAAAATTTTCTTGTAACCACGTTTAATAGTAATTCATATACTTAATTCATAATTTAGTATAAAACATAAAATCATATTATTTTTCACAAAAATTATGTTATTTCAATAAAACAGATTTCTTTCAATAAATAGTCTTATTAGTAAAATATATTTTTTACTTGAAATTATATTTTAAAGAAAATATATTGTAAATATGATTCTATTAGATATAATAAAATAATAACATATTTAGCTTTTAGAAGAGAAAAACTATTAGAAAAGATTAAAAGTTACTTATCTTATTCGTTTTACCTATTTAACTAAAATAATCAATATAATTATTCAAATACCTATTACCATATAAACCATATATAAATATCAAATCATGGAAATTATACTCCAATTATACTAGAAAGACGACGACTACTTCTTGTCATGATATCTTATGGGATAAAGTCTATAGTTTCTCTAGATAATGTAATTTTTCATGGTTCATAATAATCTTAACTTATCTCTAAAAATCACCTATCTTAGAGAATAATGAGGGTCCTAATAGTACCAAGAATGGGTTTATGAGATCCATAGGTAAGCCTTATAAAGTCTGAAAAGTAGCTATCAAGTTTTACTAAAAGTGCCAAAAATTTTAGATTTTTTTCATATTCATAGTACTTATTTTAAATAGTTATAACTCTCTGGATATATGTCTGTTTTTGATAAATTGTATACCATTAGAAAGCTAATTCAACAGTTTTCTAATCATATAAAATATGACTAATTCATAATACTGAAATTCTCTATAAATACAGTTGTATTCACTGTTACATTTTCTACTTATGTGAAATATTTAAAAATCTATGGCGTTCTATTTACCTAATCAAATCACTCAAAATTTGTTTTGTTTGAATCCTAATATTAGTAGACTTCATCTTGTATCAGATTCTTCCTCTTATTTTATAAATCATTTATGAGTAATTCAAATTACTCAAAACCTTAGCCCCCAGATATTCAATTTCAATCCTAAGATCAAACTAAAACATAAAACTTAATTGGTTAAGAGTTTATTACCTTAGGAGTTAGTCTCAATAATCCATGACGATAGTCTCTTCATCTTCTTCTTCTTTTCAAATGTGCATAGCCTTTTCTCTCTCTTTTTTTTTTCTCTTTATAGAGCATACGTATAAACTGAGTAGATAATTCGTTAGGAATTCTTAACAAGTCTATTGTTCAATTACTAAAATAACCCCAGTAAATACCATTAACTACTGACTTGTCACAATTATCCTCCTCAATAACCTCTGGCTTGTCAAATTTGTCAATGACATCAATAAAATCCTAGCTCAGGCTTTGATTCGAGCCCGAAGCTTGACAACTCTACCCGAACCTTCCTCCACCTCTGCCGCTCCCACAACCTGAGTCGACTCAGTGTAGGACCCCTACAGGGTTTCGGTTGTCGACATGTTGTGCTTTATTTCTTCTTATGACGTGAAATTTAATAAATTATACTTTAGTTGTAGACCATGTAGATTTATTAGCTAGTAGCAACAAAATTATAAATTAACCTATTTTTTGAATTCTATTTCAGAAGTTAGAGTCCAGTAAGATTAATTCTAACAGCTTATTTTGCTCATGCTATGAGGTGTTGGACTCTTCAAAAATTATAAATAAATTTTCTTAGATTTTGTGATTAACAAATTTCGATGTACAAACATCTTTCCTGAGTTTTAAAAATAGAGGCAAATAGGGAACTGTCAAAGTATTGTTCCATTTTATGTTAAATAAAGCATTATGTTCGAACAAAATTTATTGAATCAATGAATAGAACATAGACAAAAGAGGAAGCAGATGATAAAAAACTTATTATTCTCAACAAAAAAGGTACATAAGAGCTTATATAATACATGAGGCTATTTTAGACGAGATTTCCCATGAAATAAAGGCACCTTAAGAGTAATATTCTTAGCTTAAAATTAATAACATGTGTTGTGCGATATTAAATCTACATCATTGGTCAACGCTAGAAAAAGAAAGTCAACAATTGTGAGGTGGACGTATTAGATCGCATGAGTGCCCTTTTGATCCAAGTATGAACTTTCTTAAATAAATGACATGCGACCTGGAGTGGCGGTAAAACGAAAGTAGGTCAAGCTTTAAATAGGTAATCTATAAAGAAAAAGAAACAAACTTGTGTGAAGACCCAATAATCTATTTATTAGTTATTACCCAATTCTGTATGATTACTCAAAATTATATCTTCAGATTCTGTACTAAACTATTTTCACAATTGGGAAATATTGAGTTACTCTTACCTATATAAAGGGAGCTCAATCTCATTATTTTTCATCTCACAATCATTTTACTATAACAGAGGCTCATTTTTTTGGGATAAACTAATATAAAATTCCTTCTCCTTGTTTACCTTGATCTATCATCTTATTTCGCATACAAGCTACATCTCATAATTTACCAAATTCATTGTTGACAAAACTTTTGTCAATAATTAGCATTGGAAAAAGGGACATTCCAGTAAAAAGTTTGTCAATCTCGCTTTTTCAACGATAGCATACACAAAAAATACCACCAAAAATACTGGAGTTAGCCAAAATCAACCTCAAAGTATTGTTGTTGCACATGTCGATCCTGCTCAGAATCAACCAACTGTGACCATACCTGAGGAGAATATTGTTCAGAGATAAGATCGCATGGAGGATGCTCTTATAAACCTTCAGTAAATCACTAATCAAATCAATGAGTCTTTGAGGCGACTTACTGAAGAGCAGATGGTGATAGTACCACAATAGGAATGCCCCAGAAATCGTCCTGCTCGACAGCCCAAGAAGGGAATTTACATTTAAAAAGTGAGAAATCATGACCAACCTAAAATCCAGTAAAAACACCATGCAGATCATACTTCTGAAGGAAAAGGCAAGGTAATAGACTTGCCACATGAGTCTGGTACTAGAAATTCTAGTATAGATCATGATCATGGACAACCTTCTCAGAAAGCTCCAACCAACGGCAACCATTTAGACAACAATCAGAATCGTCAATCAAAAAGCATCCTTAAAAGGATAAGTAGAGAGCCAAGGAAAAACTCTACTGACTTGAGACAACACTTAGAATATCGACGTCAAAGAGGTAGTCATGAGTAATCCACATTACATTATAATAGCCAAACCCTATCACGTCAAACTATTTCAGTAGAATCTTCTCAAAAGTTGCTGTAAACCCTGCTCTAAACTTCCCACAATAAATACTTTTGACATGAAGACTGATTCATAGGACCATATGGATCACTTCAATAACTTGATAGAATTCCACTAGATTGATGACCTTGTATATTGTAGGTGTTTTGCTATAACCCTCATAGGTGTAGCGAAGAAGTGGTTTAGAAAACTTAAGCCCAGTTCATTCTCATCCTAACAACAGCTCCAAACCTTATTCTTGAGACAATTTCAAGTTGTGAAAAATCTCACTGATCCATTAGTTAGTTTGCCTACCATTCGATAAAGTCTAGAGGAGACTCTCCAATCATATCTTAATTGTTTTACTTGAGAGTTAGCAAAAGTCAACAACATGCCTGAAGTTAGAGTCCTGACTTTAATGATGGCCAAAGTGGGACTAGAGACTAGAATCTAGGAAGAGCTACTGAAGCGGGAATGTAAGACTCTTGAAAACTTCTGTCGGAGAGTTGGTCAACATCTAGGGGTAGAATTGTCTCAAAAAAATCTTTATAAGATGAAGATGGGAGAAAGAAAAGACACAACTAAAGATGTGACCACAAATACCACCAATGGCAATAATAATAAGAAGTCAAAGAAGAGGAAGAGCAAGCAACCAACTAAAAAGTAGCCCGAACTAAAAAGTTAAGAGATCTCAAGAGCTCCCTTACAATTTAATAATCATACCGAGTTAAGTATACCCATAGATCATATCTATGCGATCACAAATTGGCAAGGGAAGTATTGCAGGCCAGAGCCAATAAAACGGGATAGGGTGAAACATGATTCCAACAAGTTTTGCTAATATTATAATGATATTGGGCACCACACTAATAGTCTCTATGCCTTGAAAGATGAAATCAAAAGATTAATCAGAGAAAAGTGGTAGCAGTAGTATACCAAATAGAATGGTGGGATAAGATAAGAATACCAACAGCAACCTCTAGAAGTTCAATATGAAGTACGAACTATCTTCGGAGGTCCACATATTAGTAGAGACTCAAGGAAAGCACATAATAGATATATACGAGAAGCTCGATAGTAGCCATTAACTAATGTGATATATTTCGAGTAGTGTCCATAAAAGCTTCAGCGGGTACCAAACATGGACATTACTTTTATAGAGTTAGATATAAGGAAGGTCTATTACCCACATAATAATGCACTTGATATAAAAATCAACTGTGGTAACACACAATTGTGGCGGGTATTAGTTGACAATAAGAGCATTATCGATATCCTGTACTATAATACATTCAAGAAGATAGGGCTGAGTGATAACGATTTAAAACTTGTCATCACTCCACTCTATATAGATTTAGGAGTGTTAGTATAATGTCGAGGGGCATGATTCAGTTGATGGTGAATGTTGGGACTTATTCATAAGTCTCAGTAGTAATGACTTAATTTTCAGTAAAAGATTATCCTTCAGCATTCAATACTATAATAGGAAAACTGAATCTGAGGGAATTGCGAGCTATTACCTCTATTTACAATCTAACCATGAAGTTCCCAACTCAACATGGGGTAGGCGAGGTGCAAGACATCTAATATGATGCACGGTCTTGTTATAACAATTCTCTAAACCTTGCAATAAAAGAGATAACACCTCGCACAATGATGGTTTAGTAGTAGAAGAAAACATCAGGCGAAACATCAATAGAAGTCCTCGACATATGAGAGATCAATAGAGAAGTCAAAACTAGATCTATCAAAGACTTAGAAGATTTTTCAATCGATGAGTCTTTGAAGGTGTTAAAAATCAGAGTGAAGGTTCAAGATCCAGTGTGAACTAAAACGGTCACATTCCTAATAGCAAATTTAGACATCTTCATCTGGTAACATTTGGATATGGTGGGGATTAATCTGAGTATTATGTGTTATCGCTTTAATATTGATACGACAAAGAAACCCATACAGCAAAAAGAAAGGGTAATAGATCCAGAACACTTTGTTGCACCGAAGGAGGAGCTCAAAAAGCAGCTTAAAATTGGATTCATTAAGGAATCTTTTTACCTGAATTGGCTTACAAATCCAGTTTTGGTGAAGAATCCCAATGGAAAGTGGAGAACATGCAATGATTTTAAAGATCGTAGTAAAGCCTACCTAAAAGATAGTTTTTATTTCTAAGAATACACTAGCTTTCCATGTGATGTCTAGACATGAACAACTAAGTTTTATAGATGCATATTCTAGATACAATCAAATTCCAATGTATGAGCTAAATGAAGAGCATACCTCATTTATCTCTAATCAAGGATTATATTGTTACAAGAAAATGCCATTAAGACTCATCAATGCAGGAGTAACTTATCAACATCTTGTCATTATGATGTTTGCAAAAAAAAAAGTAAGACAATAGAGGTGTACGTTGATGACATGTTAGTGAAATCGAAGAAAGCTGAAGATCATGATGAGATGTTCAAAATTCTTTGAAAGTATCAAATGAAGTTAAACTCTTAGAAATGTGCATTTGGAGTAGGATCTGGAAAGTTTCTAGGATCATCGACATTCAATCACCTCGTAAGCTTAAGGATGTGTAGAGTTTAGTAGGAAGAATGGCTATGTTGAATCGATTCGTATCAAGATCAATCGATAAATGGCAACCACTCTTTGAGGTGTTAATGAGTTCAAAGAAATTCGAATGGACTGAGAAGTGCAAGCAGGCGATCCAAGAATTGAAGAAACACTTTGATTTTCCTCTACTATTATCAAAACCAAAACTAGGGGAAATACTCTACTTGTACCTTATTGTTTCCAAGTATGCGACAAGTGCAGTATTAATTCGAGAAGATGCTGAGACAAGATGTCTAGAGATTAAAAAATTTGCGCTAACACTTGTCATCATATCTCGAAAGCTTCGACCATACTTTTACACACATTTCATCGAGGTTTTCACAAATTTTCCATTAAAATACGTTTTACTAAAGCCTGAAGTGTCAAGATAATTACTCAAATGAGCAGTTGAGTTGAGCTAATTTAACATCAATTTTCGACCTCGCACCATTGTTAAAGGTCAAGTTCTCACAAATTTAATTGCATAGTTTACTTATGATGTTGATCTTTCCATAGAAGTAATTGAAAAACTAATGAATTTAACTAAATTGTGGGAACTCTATGTTAATGGATTGTTAAATGAGAATAGTGTTAGTGTGGGCTTGATATTAATAAGCCTAAAGGGGCATAATATCCATTGTGCACTTTGTTTCAGATTTTCACAATCGAACAATGAAACAAAGTACAAGGAGCTGATAGCTAGACTAAAGCTTGCACAAGAAATAAAGGTCGAGATGATTGAGGTATTTAGTGATTCCCAATTGATCATTTCTCAAGTAATCAGAGATTACTAGGCTAGAAAATGAAAGATGCTAGTTTATCTACAAGAGGTGTAAAGACTTCTTTCGACATATATTGCTTATAGCATTCAACTACTTCCTCGTACTAAAAGTACTCAGGCAGATGCTCTAGCCAAACTATCCTCGATAAAATTACTATTGAATTCCTTTGAAAACCAAGTATCAAAGTAGAACTTCAAATAACCATGCCAATTGACTTTGAATGACAGAAAGCTCTATTCGAATAGTTTTAGCTTACCATTATTGTTATGTGATAATGAAGAAAGAGCACTCTATATTACGAGAGAAATTTATGAAGGAATATGTGGAAATCATTTTAGAGGGCAAGAACTTTCAAACAAAACTCCCGACAAGGATATTTCTGGCCTACTTTGAAGAAGGATGCAATGAAATTTGCTAAAAAATGTAATAAATGTCAACGATTTGCAACTATTCCTAGATCGCTTCTTGTTTTTCTTACTTCAATGACTAGTCCATGGCTATTCACGGTACGAAAAATTGATATTATTGGAACATTCTTGTTGGCACGAGATATATTGAAGTATGCAATAGTTGCAGTTGATTATTTAACTAAGTGAATAGAAGCTGAAACCTTAAATTCTATTTCTACAATGAAGATGATAGATTTTGTTTACAAATCTATCATTTGTCGATATAGTATACTACACATAATAGCTTTTGATAATGGAAAACAATTCGACTATGATAAGTTTCGCAATTCTGTAATAACCTGGGCATCGAGAAAAGCTTCTCAGCTGTTGCTCATCCACAAGCCAATAGTCAGGTCAAAGCTATAAACAAGGTATTGAAACAAAATTTAAAGACATAGTTGGGAGGGTAAAAGGTAGCTTGGCTGAAGATGCTTCCTAAAATATTATGGGTTTATTGCACTACTCAATGTACTACCATTAAGAAAGTCCATTTTCTTTGGTTTATGGGTATAAAATAATGATCCAAGTTAAAATTAGTGCGTGCTCCCTATGAAGATCTACTTGTGAGCAAGATCAGACTAATACATTGATGAGAATTGAGCTTGATCTTCTTGAAGAAAGATGGGAGTAGTCTCAACTACGAATTGTATCATATTAACAATGTACTACTCGATACTATAATCAAAAATAGATAATTTGAAATTGGTTATCTTATTCTTCAACAAGTTCTCCCTAATACTAAAGAGCATAGTGCTGGTGTATTTAGACCCTCTTAGGAAGGGCCATATGTTATAGATGCCATCATTCGACCCGGTACGTACAAACTACCTCGTACAAGAAGACAAAAAATCGAGTATACTTGGAATGTAGAATAATTTTGTCACTATTACTAATAAGAATCTTCATATATAACTTCATATTATAGCTTCTATGTCCTGAAGGGCAAATCTTGTTATTCGTCATTCGAATTTATCAATAAAGGCATTATTTCTTCGATTTATCATCTTGATATATGTTATTTCTTTCTATTGGTATGCCTTTTATAGTTTTATGGCCGTCTATGAATACCATAAAACTCCGAGGGTAGTGAGATTAGATTAAGTAATCTCTTACTCATTTAGGATCAAACTAAGTAATCTTCTACTCGTTTCTAAGGAACTATGTAAATGTTCATTTAGAGGAGTTGGAATTTTAGGTCAACGAATTTCTAAATTTCTAAAATTGTTAGGACTTTCTCCTTACTTTATACTTTAGCATGGCGTATTATATGATATCCCTCCTCGAACTAATAAGTGACCAAGCAAAATGTCTATAGTACATTATTTTATATTGTCATTCATTCAATTTTAATATGGAACTTTTAGAAAATAAATATTGAGTTTGCATCACTCATACTTGTTATTTTTCATAAGTGAACTAACCTATCCTAATACTTAAAATCTATTTAAGTTAATTAGATTCCAATCGTAATATCGTACTAATTAATCAATTTGTGATTGACTACTTTGTAAAATTATATGTTTATATGATTATGTAACGTGTTTTTATTTTAAAACAATGTTTTACAAGAGTAAAAATTCATAAAAGAAAAATTCATAAATATAAGCCTGTACGCATGTGCGAGTAAAATATGACAAAATGTAGCGGGACAAGCATGCATTTGTCTTTGACATTACATGGTTAGCTCCTAAAACTATAAAACAAAATCGCTTTACAGATACACCCCCTCAACCATTAGCAGTTTCTTCAGCGGCTTCACCAGCTTTCTAACTCTCAATGAGTTCGACTATATCTATCTCCAAGAAAGAGAAGTCGAACTTCGGATGCTTCCAGTAGATATTGTATATGATAGTGGATGTAAAATTATGCTTTTATATTATTATGCGATGTGTTTTTATTTTAACACAATGTTTTGCAAGAGTAAAATTTGATAAAAGAAAAATTCACAAATATAAGCCGGTACCCATGTGCGAGTAAAATATTACAAAATGTAGTGGGATAAGCCTGCATTTGTCTTTGACTTTACATCGTTAGCTCCTAAAAAAAAAAACAAAATCGCTTTATAGATGCACCCTATCAACCAATAGCAGTTTCTTCAGTGGCTTCACCGGCTTTCTAACTCTCAATAAGTTTGACTATATCTACCCCCCAAGAAAGAGAAGTCGAACTTCGAATGCTCCTAGTAGATATTGTATATGACAGTAGATGTTCCAATATCGCTGGCCTTGTCTTCAAACTCCTTAACGTCAATAGCCTTGAATTCTTCTATAGCCCTATAACCAGCCTCTTTCAGAGCATCTAGATGTTTAGAGATAGTTTTCTCAAGCTCCTTCACCTGCTCCTTAAGCTGTTGCTTCACCAGGTTTTCCTTAGCCAAGAGCTCCTACAACTATCTTTTTCAGACTCGAAGTTGTTCTTCTCTTCTTCACGAGTCTTTTTCAGCTCCTCGAGTGTTTGGATAATTTCTTCAACTTTTTTTTCTCTCTACATACATTCAAGAATTGGGTCTTATATCAAAACAGCAGCTACAGTTGTCACAATCCCTTAATTTAGGCATGCACCTAAGCTAGAGAATGTTTAATTTTTGTATTCATCTTCTAAAATAAAATGAAAAAAGATCCGGTAATAATTTTTTAGAAAAAATAAAAAGAAATATTTAAACTAAAAAAAACAACCTCTTATTAAAACATCGAAAACAAAAACTTAATACACAAAATAACCTATAAAATAAAAACACTTAATTTTAATCCAAAAGCCAAATACAAAAAAATAAAACTTAAAGTCGATTAAAAACATCCTAACGCCATTTAGGGATTTCACCGCTGCCGCCAGCCAACCTCCAAAAATCTATTGCTCATTTGAAAATTTTAAAAGAATGAGCTGAGCTTGCGCCCAGTAAGTAAATCTCATACATGCAATGAATGTCGTGTTTTATGAATAATGCATTTTAAGAGAATCATAATTATGAAACTCCTTCTTTGAAAAACATCTTAATCATAAACATTACTATCATAAAACTTTCGTATTTGAGCTCAACATAGTATAATACCAAGTCTATCAGAAGTGATGAGCCATAAATATAGTGTCATGACAAACATATGACCTTATAGCTATTCGGATCCCATATAGCTATTATACTACAATAGTTAGTATCGCAGTTTAAACATTTGTTCTTAACATGGTGACTATAGGTCTTTCAGTCAAGTGCACATACTCTTTTCAAGAACTTGACACATACTTAAATAAAAACATTCTTCTTTGAACAAAATCTAGTTGCATAGTGCTTTAGAAAAATCATTCTTTGAAAATCATAATCTCTTGTGCAATTTAGGCAATACTTGTGCATACTCATGTCATAATTACTATGCAAACTAATATAGCATAGCATATAATAACATATCACAATGATCATAATAACATTACATAATAGCATGCAAATTTACATATAAACACATAGGGTGCGATTTACTCACTTTAAGTCCTTAGAAAAACTTTATAGCAAAATACCACACAACCAACCTTGTTAAAATCACGTGCCTCTTCTTTATCATTTATTTTTTTTTATTATTTATGCCAAAAAAAAACATTCATTATAAAAATATTAACACATGCTATCATTGCCTTTAAGAAACATATTTTATATGTTTGAAAAAATATCCATAACATAAAATAACATAATAATTTTTATAATAAAAACAAATCTATAAATATTCAGCAACCTAGGCATACTTAAATAATTTTTGATTAAACAATATAATTCATTTTATCTTAAAAATTTGTATAACTCATTAAGATATATAAACAAAGATTCAGAAAAATTATCAAAATTTATAAAAAAAGATTTAGTACATTTTTCATATTTTTGAATCCAATTATTGTAACCTAGTAAAACCGTTAAACTGAAAACTAGTGTACAATAATAGAATTTTATAGATTTTTTCTTAAATCAAAATAATCTGAAACTTTATAGAAGTATTTTTAATATAATATAAAACATGTATAAAAATTATAGACTCCAAAATAGACCATTAGATAGTAGTTCAAATTCATGAAATTCTATATCAGGATTCATATCAGCACCAAAATCAGTAAAATAATAAAGATTTCGAAAATCATATTTAATTGTAGAAATTTCTAAAAAAATCGTGAAAATATTTGGAGATTCACACATTGATAAATGTCTAGTAAAATTTCAAGTCGAAAAGATATCAATAGCATAGGTTTTGAACGTTAATAAACGGGAATATTAAGTTTGTAAGATTCACTAATGATAAGGACAATATAAATAAAAAATTTAATAACGAATACAAATAAACCCCTATGATCATACAAATTTTCAGAATATAATCTAACATATAAATAAACAAGTTGTTAAAATTTCTAGTTATAAAAAAAAATTCTATCCCGAGATATCATAGGTTGAATTTTGATCTAACAACAGCAAAAATAATAAACTCAAAGAAAAGAGTGTTTTTAAATATTTACCTTCTTCTTGGAAATTGAAGAAAACTAAGCAAAAACTCTTGAAAATCACAAATACTCTTAGCAACTATGAGAGAGAGATAGGTAGAAAAATTTAGGAAGAGGCTTAATTGTATTCTTATGAGAAGGATATATATATATATATATATGTTTTCGGCTTAGGGTTCTTTTTTTTTTTAAATAAATCAATCAACATTTTTTTTAATCATATCACTTCATTCTTCTTCTTTTTTAAACTAACGTATTAACCTATTACTAGGTTTCATCAAGTTGTGAGAAACTTCCCTTTTCTCATTTTTTGACTAAATTAGAATTTTATTTCTTTATTTTGTAATAATAAGTAAATACTAACCAAATCTATAAACAAGTAACACAATAAAATAAAATTTATATATTAATACATACATAAAAAAAACAAAATTATGGAATCAAAACTTCACGCACGACACACTTATTTTATCATTATAATAATAATATCGATACTACTAATAATAATAATAATAGCAATAGACATACTTAATCATATAGATAATGTGTGCTTTATTAAAACTTAGGCATATATACATAAGTTTGTTATCAAATTATTTGGACTCTAAAAACAAACTAGATTAAGATTCAAACAATAATAATTACTAGATTAATTCACTTAACTCAATAATAGATACAAATTAATCACATTATTATAACAATCACATATAAATACAAATGCATGAAAATTTATTTCTCATTAGGCACGTAGTCCAACTTGGCTTTTATGTGCGTATTCCACTGCAACCGTATTCACAAAAATTTTGTTAGTGCATAACTGTTTCACTTATCATAATCATAGATTTAAAACACATGAAAAACAAAAATCATATTATAGGATAGACTTGATATTAAAACTGTGGTCTAGAATAATGAAAAATATTAGTAATTGAAAAGACTGCATATAAACAGGAAGGCAATTGGAGCAGTCTAGAACAACTCGAAATTATGTTGGCTAGCATACGCATTGCGGCACTAAAAGCAACCTTGGGTAACCTTCAATCCCAATCTTCTTCAGAGGTAAAACTATTAATAAAGGCCACACTTAGGCTAGTCTTCTCTAGCAGTCGATGAAAGAGTGCGAGTAGCTCTTGGTCCTTGGTAACTGTGTTCAGAGCCCCAGAAGAGGAAGAAGTCGGCTACTTGCTCGACAAATCGGGTTGGCTAGTGATTTTAGCAGATAACAGAGGAAGTGAACTTGAAAGGACATCTTCAAAAGTGACCTTCCCTCTTATGAAAGTACGAAGGGTGTCCTCGGGAGTCCTCTACTTTGATCGAGAACCTAAGGTAGATGGAGGTGCTCACAGACCGCTACCAATTCTGGTCATATTTGTAAAACAAGATTATAGTTAGGATGCGAGGATTGTGATATGATAACAAGAGAAAAAATAATAAATAAATACAACCTTTAGAGGTTTACGGCTGAGGGGATGAAGTAAATGGAGATGGTGCTCCTTGAATAGCAGTCAAAGTAGGTGTTTTTCGCTTCCTAGATTTGAAAGAGGAAGTAGCCACATCCTTCTGTTTCTTCGAGTATGAAGGTTGGGTTGGACACTTGGCTAAGGGAGGAAGAGTGGCACCCTTAAAAAATAGTTTGCGGGCAACTAAATTTTTGTTCCTCTAAGAATCTTCTAGTCGAATTCTTCAATCAGGAGGTTATTTATTTTATAAACTCAGACAAGCTATTCCTTGTTTAGTCATGGGCACTCTGTAGTCCTTGTTATCTGCAATGGCACAAAAATGCAATCAAATAAGTAGTTACAAATAAAGAAAAAAAGAAAAAAAAAAAAGAAAAGAGGAAAAGAGTTAATTTTGAATTCACCTACTACGGTTTTGGAAGAAGCCATTATATGCATATTCGAAATGGAAAAATAAATTTTGCTATTTCCCCCATGTTATTGCGAATCCCATGTATTGTTTTGATCGCCTGATTCGACCACTTATATGCATAGAAGAAGCCAAAGTAAGAAAGGTTCGATTTTACTTGGTATAACCAAGCAAACTCTTCTAGAGTTGAGGTTTCTAATCATAATTTATGGTATAATATATACAAACCTATTATATATCTATAAGTGTTATGAGTTTTTAAAAAGGAACTTTACTGTAATAGTCAACTAATGACTTAACATATAGATGTAGTGAAAGATGGATGCATTGTCGTGAGGAGGTGTGTGTAGTCGATTGAATTCAGTAGGAAGATAAAGAGGCACATTGATCTTATAATCCCTTACTATCTTCTTAAGCTTGTTTGTTGTGCAACTTGTTTTGACATTGGTACACAACCATTCTCCTTGTATATAATTGTAGTCCTTTGTAAACTCAGATGCATCCCTAATGTACTGAGGCCATTGATCTTGTGGAAGATTTTCTATGTGAAGACTATTCTACCTGGTCTCGATTATTTCTACTTCGAGCTCTGGCTCTATATAATCCTCAAAGTTTATTGAACTAATGCTCATTTCAAAGAATGATGACTTCCCCAAGAATGCATTCCCCTCCCTAATTTCTTTGCTACTAGACATCTGAAAAGAAAATATGGGATGTATTTAAGCCTATGCGAGCATTGATCTATAGGTTAATTCATATTTCATTTTTATAAAACTAACCAAAGTGCGACCTAGAAATAGGTGTGCTAGTTTGTTTATTGCAGGTGAACTCGCTATGTGTGAGCAAAGACATAAGATCAATTTGGGGATACAAACCTTAAAATTGTACTGACATCTATCTATTCACCTCTCTGATCTAGTCGAGTTTTTCTAATCGATTTATAGATTTATCTATAAGGTTTCTATCTTAACTCTTCAACAATTCATCATTCGATTCATTAAATTTGGGTCTATTATTCGACTTGAATGTAGAAAAGTTGTCTACGATTCTCATGTCTTCAAGTTTGACTGAATATGTGAATAGATCTACATCTATCCGTTTGCGATATACAATTCATACTTTATATCTGTAATTTTGAAATTTAGTTTCTCCATACTCAATTTCAGATTTCTTCATGCCTATTATTCGTCTAAAATGAAATTCAAGTGGGGTTTTCATTTCATTTCAAGAAACATATATTATCCAGAGATATCATGGGGATCTCTTCTATTATATGAAATTCATGGGATTATTTGGAGCATACTACTTATAGATTTCTATAAAAAATAAGAATTTTCGAAGGAGAAAAAGAAAGGGGCGATACCAACCTCGTTCGAAGCTTAGAAGAATTGCTTGAAATCTAAGCTTTGCCCAAAAATCGAATGTCTGGACAACATGAAAATTGGAATCTTTGAGCTTCGCTAGAGAAGAAAGGAGATAAAAGTAGGTTAGGTCACTAGAGATTTTCAGAGATTTCAGAGAGAATTTTGGGATTTTGGGGTTCTTTTCAAGCTTATGAAAATGAAAAGAAAAGAAGGAATTTCTCTTTATATATTTCAAAATTTAATAAATCTATGTCATATATTAAGGAAATTAATCTTTGGGATTCAGTGGTCAGGATTTGTGTGGGAGATTTATATTTGAAAATCAAATCAATTAATTTTTGAATACAAAAATTTTTTTGATTTGGGATGATAGCTGACATCAACATCATCATGATAAGCACTCAAGAAATGGAAAAGTCTTCTCGAGCCTCACAAGACCCTGAGGAGTAAAGACATGTGTATGTGACTGTCAGAAGAGTGGATATGTTTAATTCTAAAGAGACAATTCAAAAATTCATCAACTACTTAGAGGATTCAAAAATGATCTCATCACATCGCACTTTGAAGCTCGCACTTATTAGAGTAAGAAGCTCTGTTCAATCCAAAAGAACTAATGGAGTTAGGGGGTAATTATTGTACAATCTTAAATCTTCATCATTGGTCAACGCTAGAAAATGAAAGTCAACAATTGCGAGATGGATGCATCAGATTACATGAGTACCCTTTCGATCAAAGTGTGACCTTCGTCGAAAAATTACAAGCGACATAGAACGTTGATAAAATAAAGCTAGATCAAGCTTCAAACGGGTAATTTGAAAAGAAAGGGAAACAAACTTGTGTGAGCATCCAACAATCTATTTATTTGTTGTTATCTAATTCTGTATGATTTTCTAAAATTATATCTTCAGATTATGTATTTTCCCGTTTTTATAATTGGGAAACATTGAGTCACTCTCACATATATAAAATAGGCTCAGTCTCATTATTTTTTATCTCATAATCACTTCACTATACAGTATAATTCTCTCTTTACTTTCACCTTAAGACTTAGAGAAACTACTATTATTCTCCAGAAAATAGTGAAGAAAAGTGAACATAGGCTCATCTTTTCTGGGACTGAATCACTATAAAATTCCTTCTCCTTATTTACTTTGATCTATCAACCCGTTTTGCACGTAAGTCACATCTCATAATTTACTAAATTCATTGTTAACAAAACCTCTGTCAACAACATATATATCACAATGTGTACTAGTTTGATGCTACTCTAACTACTAAGTCATGTTAATTCGATTTTCAAGATCACAAATCTGTTGAACTATTAAGCAAAGAAAGGTATTAGACTTTTTATAAGATTTGATTTTATTCCTCCTCTTACAATTAAAAAAAAATTAAAGGTTCTTCTCAAAGTAGTACAGTCTTGAAGACCGAAAAAGAAATGGCTACCAATTTAGTAAGGTTTTTTTTTTTGCCTAATTTATTGTGTACGTCTTTCTAACTATCTAAATCATTATAGTCATTAGATAATGATCTAATAGTTACAAAAAGAATGTCTACAGATTGGTTAAAAAGATAAATATTGGATTATCACCCAAAGGAAATAATATGGCAAATGGTTTTCTTGTTCTTTCCTTATCTTTATGTAAATTTTGGGATTTTATGTTTTATGCAATTCAAAAGTTTTCAGGTTGGTCTATAGGTGAGCATTGCTACAAAAGTATGGCTGAAACAATTAAGGGATATGGTAGATCGCATTGCAGATGTCATCGATATGTTTACTTTTATCAACTTGCAAAGCGTCATTGACATCAGCATGGATTCCTCGGTTTGCAACACGTTTTGAGGAAGGTGGTGAAAATACACAGAGGAGCATTGCCACTGCTTTAGAAGTTAAGGTTTGGGCCTTCTCTGCTAATGATAGAGATGCCTCCGATATTCAACACCTAACAAACCTCAATCTCATGACATTCTGATATTCCAGGGAATTTCTGGTTAGTTTACAACCAAATTAATCATGAACAAGATAGATTCATCTCTCATTATTGGAAAATTCAGCATGTACCTTCTGTCACCTTCTGGTACAAAAGGAAATGGAAGGTTAATGACAGCTACAAACTGGGTGCACCAGAAGGTTAAAAGCCATATTTCCGGTCGCATCGTATCTCTTTTTTCTCTTTTAAATATCATTAAGCAAAGTTCAGGATTCCTTCTATCTTGATAGGTTAGAAACTTAGAAGATATCAAAAATGAAAATGTAGTAATTGGCAGCTCGTAGGATTCTTGCATGAGTTTAACCAGTGCCTTTGCAAATGGCAAGTTTTTCTAGCTGAAAAAGGCAGTTTCAAGTCCAGACTTATGGACTTAACAAATCATCTATGTCTCAGGTATACTTTACAAATGAGGTTGTGTTGTTTAATATTCCAAGGACCGCAAGCGACTGCCCGAGTGAGACAAAAAGAAAACGGAGATCCTCTGTTTCACTAAAAAGACTCTTGACTTTTAATATTTAGGAGACTAGGACAGAAAGAACAACATGACATTCAAGGTGACACAAAGCATAAGTTTAATACATATCAGATTAGATAGCTTTATCGAAATAAAGAGAGACTACGTAAATAATAAGTTATAACAACTCACATACTTGTATTTAAAAAAACAATCGTAGGATACAAGAGGAACCCTAGCTAATCATTCCCAGTTTTTGTTTCAAAAAAGAATAACGATAATTGAGTTTTGCTTACAAATTGGATACCATTTAAGCTAGATATTTAGTAGATTCTCAAGATTTTTATAAGTTCTATTATTTTTGATATTTTGATTATAGGTTAGATAATTTTGGTACACTTGATAATATCTGAAACAAAATCGCATGGTTAATGGCGAGATGGACTAAGAGAAAAGTACCTTGGTACTAGAGTACTTAAAAGATACAAAATGAGCAATAATTTAAAGATAATAAAATTCCATAGGAAATGGCATCCGGTGCCATGTAAGTTGCACTCCGATGCTTGTTCGGGCACAAAAAGAAGATGTTGGTAGCACCCTGACACTGCATTCTGGAAATTAAAATGTAAATTATCTTTAGACACCTTTTAACCTAGTTTTTTCATATGGCTACCTCCAAGCCTATAAATAGGTATTTTTCGGACTTATTGAAGGATCTTTTGAGCTATAAAGAACACAGAAAAGAGAGAGAAAAAGAGAGAAAAGAATTGAAGACAAAACAATTAGCGACACAAAGACGAAACGCTGTTGATTCAACTTCTAGTTTATTCTATTCCTTTTTTTCATGTCAAGAATTACGTTTGCTATGTATTTACCAACCATGAATTAATTTTATTTTCTAGGACTACGATGTAGCCTAATTATGATGTTTTAATTTATTTAAACTCATTTTAATACAGATTGATGTTTATTTTCATTCTATGTTAATTATTTCAATCTATGTTGAATAATTGTGAGAGTCTGGCCAACTTTGGTATGAAATTAGAAGTTTAATCTGAAATAAAAAAAGGGATAATTGAATTTATCATTGATTAATATAATATGAGATTATCATAGGGCAGAGATATGTATAATGAGTTTTTTGTACTTAACGAGTTTTGGTAGATTCATAGTTTACACAGAGAAGTTGGAATTTCTTGACTAAGATATGCTTATTAATTATTGAGAAAGATTAGTACAAAAATTAGAGAGATTGTTATTAGCATTAGTAGTATACATAAATTAATTAGATTGATAGGTTCAAATTGATTAAATTAGATAAAATCAGAACCCTAGGTTTTTAATCTTTGAAAATTATCTTGAGTTATCTGTACTAGCTTGACTTCATTTGTGTAGTTTAATTCTCTTTATTACTATTTTTTCGATTGTTCAAATAAAATTTAGGATAAATAGAATTGGATAATTGATAATATCAGTCTCTCTATGACAATACTTCGTTTATTCAATGTAACGCGCACTTACGTTCATATTTTATACAACTAATAATTCCCTACATTTCATGTAATTAATTGATAACACAGCTAAGATTGATTATTGACAAATTACAAAATATTTTATTTAAGGGCAAATTGATTGAGTTTACTCAACGACCACTCAGCAAACAATTAGTAAGGGCGTATGTGAATTGATTTGAGTTTAGGAAAAATGTTAAATGCTACAGTCTATATATCCCTCAAAGAATAAAACAAAAAAAAAAGGAAAAAAAAAAAAGCCATTAGTTCATAACATTGAAAAAGTTAAGCCAACCAATTTTAAATTTTATAACATGTATACTTAATGGCTCAGAGAGTAAAGCTTATAAATTTAATAATGCGTTTAGTCAGTAATCAGTAAAGACAACTTAAAAAAGGTAATATGTATGTATTATATTATTGTCACTAATCAAATGAACATTGTAATTATCGTCAAGTATTATATGAGGATATCAGCCAGAAGCAAGAAGTTAAACAAGTATGGTGACTGCTAGCTATCTCCTATTTGATTTAATGATATATTTTCATTTAATGTTAGCTGAGGATGAAATGGCAGAGACGTTCTTGAGCCGTGTGGTTAAGAGGTTAGTTGATCTGCTAGCCGAACAAGTTGATTTGTTGAGAGGAGTCCACGGAGTAGTCAACAGCTTGAAAGATGAGCTCAAAATCAAACAGCCTTTCCCTAAAGATGCAGAAGCGAAGCCAGATAGAGGAGAAGTTAGCGATGCTACGAAAGTATGGCTGAGACAACAAGGGAGATGGCCGATCAAATAAAAATTGTCTTCGATAGGTACCTTTATCATCTTCGAAAACGATGTCACGATGAGAACATATTTATTGGTTCCCTTCCCATGGTTGGTGATTTCATTTGGACCTTGAAACGGCGTCAAGAAATAGCATCAAAGGTTCAATCTATTAAACAGTCATTGCCTGAAATCCGGGAAAGAGGTCGAAGTTATTGATTGAGACCCTTAGAGCAAGGATCGAGTACAGTTTCAAACGTTGGTGCATCTCACGTAGACCCTCAATTGAGTTAGCTCTTCATTGAAGAAGATGAGATTGTGGGAATTGATTCAACTGCCAAGAAACTTGTAACGAGTTTGGTTGAAGGCCCATCCACACGCCCAGTGATTCACTTGTATGCGAAGGAGGAATTGCTAAGACTACACTTGCTAAAATAGTTTTCAAGGATGAAGCTGTGAGACAACACTCTGAATGTTTTGCTTGGATCACTGTGTCGCAATCATACAATATAAGGGTGGTCCTAGAGAAAAGAAAAATCAGATGTACCCAGCACAAGAAGAGCTTCGTGGAACGGTTGACCAATTGATTGATTTTATAAGGCATTTTTTGGAGACAAAGAGTTACGTGCTTGTTTTCGATGACATATGGAAAATGGACTTTTGGGAAGTCATTAAACGTGCATTGACTAGTAAATATAATAGAGCTAGGATTATTATCAAGATTCGCAGTACTTCAATTGCGAATAACATTAATCTTGTTCGAGAGCTAAAATCTTGATCTTCAGAGTTGGCTTAGGACTTATTTTGCAAAAGGCTTTGAGTACAAGGGATGCTGTCCCGTAAAGTTGGATGAGTTGTCTCGTATAATTGTATGCAAACGCCAAGGTTTGCCACTTGTTATTGCAGCTGGTTCTTGTTATTGTCAAAAAAAGAAAAAACAAAATTAGAATGGCAAAGAGTGCTTAATAACCTAAATTATGAGTTTGAAAAAAATCCACAACTTACAAGTACTGTTTCCAAAATTCTATCTTTTTGTTAACATTAGGTACCGTACCATCTTAAATCTTGCTTACTATACTTCAGGTTTTTTCCGGCAGATTACTCTATTTTCGACCAAAGATTATATCGACTATGGATTTCAGAGGAATTCATCGTGGAATCAAGGACAAACAAAACATTAGAACAAGTTGCTAAGGAATACTTAAATGAGCTCATCGAAAGAAATATGATTTCGTTTGAGATAGAACATGGAGTTGATAAAATGTGTAGAGTTCATGACTCTATACGTGATACTATTTTGGGAAGAGTTGATAAATTGTGTTTCTACCAATAATAAATGGAAAAAAAATTAAGATTCAAAGGAAAGATACTCACCCCTATCAGTCATTTCTAAATCTTGTTGGAGGTAATCGGAAGACTCATTCTAGTTTTCTTCTCAATAGTGATGAATTGACTAAGTCTCATAATTAGATTGTTCAGAAAGTTTGAACATTTGAAGAAGTTGGATTTTGAAGAGGCTCCCCCTGATAAGCTCCCTAAAGAAATGGGAAATTTGTTTAATTTAAAGTACTTAAATTTGAACTGCACGAAAGTGAGGAAGGTTCTAAATGCCATTTGAAAGCGACGAAATCTACAGACATTAGATCTGGAATAAACTTTAGAGCATAAGCTACCAAGTGAGATTAAGAAGCTTCGAATTTGCGACACTTTAAATCTGAACCGATAGTAAGTGTCACTACTGGAAATTCAAAGTCATAATTTTTAATAATTATAAGTGAAAAAATAATTAAATATTAGTTTTACGAAATTAAGTAGAAATTATATATTAAATAATTTCATTTTAATCCTCAAATTATTATAAATTCTACAACAACTAAAACTCTTAGCAGCTTTAATTACTTAAGAAAAATACCCATTAAAATTTAAGAAAGCTTGCGATTAATTCGTTTGAAAACTCATTAATAATTCATGGATTATGATAAACTGGGTTCAATTAAAAACTTTAATCCAAAGTCCAAAATAATTACATTAAATTATTTGTAGTTTCAAGTTCTTAAATTAACTACAAAATTATCCTCATACATCCACTTAGCAGATTTACTAATCTTAGCTAAATAATAGAACAAGGAAATAAAGATAGCCGAGTATGAATACATATTAGGAATTAGGAGTAGAACTGTATACACAAACTGCATACTTTGTCTATCTATCAAAATGACTACCTCAAATAGTCAAATACCTGAAAGTGAGAGAAGTAGGGAGTTGAGCATTCACATACTCAGTAGAAAATCAATTATCTTTTTGAATGAATGCAATTTTTACTAAACTTGCATAGTTAATACTTTTTCCAAATCTATTTACATACTAAGTTTAAGAAAAAAAAAATGAAATCCTGAATAATCTCATTGTCAAAACCAAAACTAAATCCACATAATGGTACTTATTCTAAATCAACCAAGTATATGAGTGAGCTCCCATCCTCCTATCACAACCCTATAATACCGCTATAGTAGAAGTACCCAACATTCTGATACTAGTCGTAGGTATATCAACCAAAAACTTGTACAGGAGCCTAGGTCTTTTACCTAGTATTGCAGCAACTCGCCAGCGATATAAACTACCATGATGCAATAATGGAACTCAAGTGCATGATTCTATAGTATGTACAACATATAACAATTCACAATAATCATGCATCTATGAATCAAATCATGCTTTAAAATCCAACTTGGCATTATTCTGGAATTTACTATAACATTGGCAGCATATTCGCTATTTACCCCATAATCACACTGTAAAAATATGAATAAAAATTAACATAGTCCAATCCCAATATAATCCATTACGTTTTAATAATTTCTCAAATCATCGTAAAATTATGATTTTTCATAAATAAGTTATAATGCATTTATGAATCAAAACATATATAAAATCAGATAATTAAACCCCTACCATAAAATAGTTGCTATACCAAGGTAACGACGCTCGAAGAAAACTCTCGTTAGTCACTTAGGTGTTTGAACAGTTGTTTTGGGTTCCCAGTAAGCTCACTTGAAAAAGTGACTTTTCTAACAGAGTCTTGAATGAAGAAACAGAGATTACCACTGAATTTAAAACACTTAAAATATTAGATTTGACATTTACTTTGTCAAAGTGGGCCCTGATTCGAGACCGACCTATAGCACACAAAATAGTACAATTTATGAACCAAGAAATTCCAATTATCGTTCCACTTCAAAACATGGTAGTATTTTATATTAAAATTTTTCTTTTATCCTCACAGAGTCTAAATTCGAAGTTGGAATTCAGTTTCAAGGTCATGAGCATTAAGTAGGTTTCAAAATCCAAAACTTATTTAAATACCACTTTTTTGAAATATTTAGAAAAATATCATCTTTTTCTACTTGAAAATTACTACAATTCTAGATACCACTTTTACTTTAACTAATTGTAATTATTTAAGATTTTTAACCCTCTTTTATCTCATATAATAATCTCGGGTAAAATAATTATCTAACCGAATAATTATGCAAATATCACTTTTTACAAACTTTGGTAAAACGGCCAAAATAGCGAAAATCTTACCAATAGTGAGTTAATGGTCAAGACCAGTCAAAAAATGACGGTGACAATAAGATGAGTCCAACAGTACTGATAGTGTGTCAAATGAGATCTGACGGAGGAGCTACGACCGAAAAACCGAGATGTTAGCTTCGGGTTCGGAGGAGTTGATTTCTGGCGAGGGGTGACGGTTTGCAGCAACTGGTTCGTCAATGGCTAAGGAGGAGTGCAGAATGGCACGCTAGTGGTGAAGGGAGGCGGTAGTATGGCTTCTCATAGTGGCAGATCTCTCTCTCTCCCCCCCCTCTTTTGGGTCCTCTTACTTGAGAACATGAGAAGTTTGAGAGACTTTTTAAGCAATTTAAAAAAATTGTAGGCCCCCATTAAAATATTAATAATATTTTGAATATTATATTGTAAAAATTTATAATTATAAGATTAACATTGGTCCTGAATTTACTCTTTTACCTTTCTAAAAATTAGATTTTTTTAGTAAGCCTGGAGACTGATTATAGTTTGGATTTAGACCTTGGTGTGAGGATACATGAAAATATTAGAAATTTGGAGGGATTACCAACACTTGCATCCATGAGAGTATATCTTAGCATGATTGATTTACTGAAAGAGCTAGAGAGGCTAAAGAAAATAAAATTTTTGAGAATTATTCAACTTACAGCTGAAATAGGAAAAGCTCTAGTAGTATCCATTTAAAAAATGAACCACATCGAAGAGTTATATTTACAAGCAATTAATAAGGATGAAACTTTAGATTTGAAATGCATTTCATCTGCTCTTTCCTTTTTATGTTTTCTCAAGCTAAGCTATCAAACTAAAATAGCTACCAAATTAGATTTTAAAACTTAAAAATTTACGACTCGAAAATTTTCCCAATTTAGCAAACCTGAAAACGCATCAGACATACAATGGAGAGAAATTACATTTTGAGGAAGAAGGTTTTAATAAAGTCAAGCATTTTGTATTAAGAAAGTGCATAGAATTAAACACTAATAAAAAAGAGCTGAAATAATAACATATTTTTCTCAATAGTTCATCCAGAATCGATGAACCGCCGAGAAAGTAAAAAAGAGGTCCCTTTCTTAACGGTATGATAACTCTCAGTGACTCTTGTGGAACCGCTGAGAAAAGTAATTTAAATTAGGGTTGAGAGCAAATCCAACCCCATTCTTCTTCCCCATGCTCAGGACTTTTGTGTGAAAAGCTCCTTCGTTCTTCTCTCTTGAAAGTTGGTGATTGATCTGAAACATTGGGGGTTTTGTTTTGAGAAGGCAAGTACAATTTTTAAAGAGAAAAAGAGAGTAAAGAAAAATTAGCATGAAAAGACCAAACGATCTGTTGATGGAGGTTTTGTCAACAATAAATTTAGAAAAAATTACGAGATGTAGTTGTGTAAATTAGGTTATTAATCAAAGAAAATAAAAAGACACATGATTTTATAGTGGTTCAGCCCCGAAAAAGATGAGCTTACGTCCACTATTTTTCACTATTTTCTGGAGAATCACAAGAACTCAAAGTTACAATGTGCTGTCCGGAAAGAAGAAGAAAATAGTGTTTAGAATTCCTTAGCTTCTCTAGATTCGGAAAGAATAATCTCTCTATCTTCTCAAAAGTCCTAGAAGTTCAAGATTAAAAAGTCTAGTCTAAAAGAGAGAATCCCCTTCACCGAAACATTGAGCTCCCTTTATATAGATGAGGGTAACTCAATGTTCCTAATTGTGAAAATGGGTAACTATACAATCGGGTAATATAATTTGAGTAACAACATAATTGGGTAATCACTTAAATTGGATAACTGGTCGAACTTGAAAGAGAGACTTCTGTATCTCTTTTCTTGTAAGTTACCCATTTGGTGATGCAAAGACTAGTTTCCTTTTCTCTCAGGTCGCACATAACTTATGCGGTAGAGGTCGCATGTAACTTCTGCGGTGGAAGTTGCACGTAACCTATTCGGAGGAGGTCGCACATAACTTATGCGGTAGAGATCATATGTAACCCTTTCGGATGAGGCCGCACTTATTCTTACTCATGCGACCTGACATAGGATTTTTGACCGCACAACAATTGCCCCCCAGCTCCATTAGTTTATTAGGATAAAATGGAGCTTCCTTTTAATTGTAAGTGAGTACGAACTTAAAAAATGTGATGTCATGACCTAGACTTGAGATCCTTGAAGAGTCGGAGTCGCCAGATCTCAAATCTCACCTTTTTCAAGTTCACGTATACCTTTTTCTGACAGATGAGAATACGTGTTGCCTTTTCTAAGAAAGATAGTAGAACTCGAGGAGACTCAAGGATATCGATGATGCCAACCGTCGCTTTTAAACCAAATTTTTTCAAATTTCGAAAGATTCTGATTTATCTTCAGAAAAAATCAAATCCCACCTGAACTTCGGCCTTTAGATCTGAAAATCAAATATCTTAATCTACAGTTGTGATTTAACGATGCTCGAGGTATAAATATCGGAAATCAATCCGTCTCTGCCTCTTCATTACAGACTCTCCATCTTTCTAAAAATCCCAAGTTTTTCAGAGAATCCTACAATGTCGTTTCTTCCTTCAGCTCACACAATTCCAATATCTTCTCCGATGTTCAGACAGTATCTCAATCCCTCCGCTTCCGACGAAAGGTTAGTTCATTCCTTCTCTCTTACTGTTCTTCGTCTGTTCTCGGAAAAACTCAGTTTCAATTTCTAGGAATAGAAATATATCCCATATCGGAACGAACTGAAATAGGAATTATTTTAATCCCCCTTTTTCGGTTCATAGAATACTCACTAGATAATGGTAAAAAAACAAACTCGTGAGAAGAGTTTCTGGAGCCTGATACCCTATTTTATTTTCTGACGAATTGCTGGAACAATTTTTATGAATCCGTAGACCTCTTAGAAAAATCGATGAGCTTGCTTGTTAGTACAATCCTAGGATGTATCCCCAAAGTATACTGGCATAGTGAGAATCCTTGATGCTCGCATAGGACTAAATCTATCCGTATTTCTTTTCAGATGTCTAGTAGTGAGGAATTTAGGGAAGGGAATGCATTTTCTGGAGAATCTGACTCAAGTGTTAGCTCCATTAACCTTGAAGACTACCTTGAGCCAGAACCCGATATAGAAATAACAGGGGTTAGGCAAAGTAGTCCTCGCATAGGCGATCTCCCTCAGGACCAGTGGCCCCGACATATCAGGGATGCCCCTGCATTTTCATCAGGCATTCAATACGTAGAGGGGAATTGGTCATGTACCAATATAAAGACAAGCTGCATATCGAACAAACTCAGCAAAATCACGAGCAGCTATAAGATCGCCATACCCCTTCGCCTACCTATGGAATTCAACCAACCACACACTCCACCACGTAGACTCGCTTCTTTTTTCTGAAGCAGTTCTCAAGTGTGGCATCCACCTCCCACTTCATCCGTATGTAAAATCGATTATTGACTATTATGGGGTTGTTCCTTTTCAACTGACTCCTAATGCCTATAGGTATATGGTAGACTTGTATATACTTTACCATAAATTAGGTTTAGAGACCCCTTCTCCCGAAGAGTTTGCTTGATTTTACTAAGTGAAATCAAACCCATCAAATCTTGGCTTCTTCTGTGCGAGCAAATGGTCGAACTAGGCAATAAAAATGATCTACGGGGTTCGCAACAACATAGGAAAATAGAAAAATCCATTTTTCCACTTTGACTATGCGGATAACGGCTTCTTTCAAAATCCCAGTAGGTAGTCTTCCAATTTATCGCATTTTTTATTTTGTTACTTTTATACTGATTGCATTCGAATGTCATCGCAGATAACAGGGATCGGCCCAGACTTTCCAGGGAATAGCTCGCAAGGGTATACAAAATCAACGACCTTCCAATTAAGGAATTTAATTGGAAGGTACTAGGTACCTCAAATAACCTGGTCACTTGCGGTCTGCTTCCAAAGGGAGCCGCATTCCCAGAGCCTCCGGTCCTTTTGTCTAGACCTTCGAGCTCGAAGAAGAAGCCAAGGAAAAAGAAGGATATAGGTGCCTCGTCTTCCAGACCTAGGAAACGAAAAGCACATGCCACCCTTCCAACCTCAGAACCTTCTTCTCTAGAGACAGCGTCGCCACCAGCTCCTCAACCAGCTCCTCCACAAGAAGAAGGTAATCATATATATACATTCTAATTACCTTTGTATTTTATCTCCTCGCTCACTTACATATCTGTACAGAGATGGTCATCGGTAGCGGCTTGTGAGCACCACCCTCAACTCCCGGGTCCATGGCAAAAACCAAGACACCTAAGAGCACTCCGTTGTCAAAAGGGAAAGAGAAGGTTGACTACTCCAAGAAAAGAAAAGTTTCCTTCGAGGACATCCCAGCAAGCTCGACTCCAACACAGCCTCAGCCAACGAGTCATCTCGATACACCTAGAGAGGCTGCTACTTCTTCGGAACCGATCCTGGTAGATAAGGATGAAGAGCTCTTCGCGCTCCTCGATCGATTACCAGAGAAGGCTAGTATGAGCGTAGCCTTCATTGATCGCTTCACATCCGAGGAAGGCTGGGAGCGGATGAAGTGACGATCTGCCAAGATCG
Organism: Parasponia andersonii; assembly: GCA_002914805.1. Lineage (NCBI taxonomy): Eukaryota > Viridiplantae > Streptophyta > Magnoliopsida > Rosales > Cannabaceae > Trema > Trema andersonii. The sequence goes on from JXTB01000009.1 coordinate 1,380,153, forward strand.
CTTTTGGTTCCACAATGAGGATGCTAGCCAATGTAAGTACTTTTCTATTTTTTCCTCAAATGTATTCTCTTGGTATTAATGATTAGATTTTTCAGACCGCGGCTGCTGTTGTCCTGATGCACGACCCGGTCCTCGAATGCTTAGAGAAGGCCAAAAAAGTTGAAGAAATAACCCAACCATTCGAGAATTCAGAGAAAGCTCGGGAGGAGGAGAAAATAGCCTTCGACTTAGAGAGGCAGCAGCTGCTTGAAGACCTGGCCAAGGAGAAGCTTGAGAAGGAAAACCTCGAGGAGAAAGTCAAAGAGCTCGAGAAAACCATCTCTGAGCATCCGGATCGCATGAAGGAGGCAACCACTGAGGCAGTTCACAAAGCTATTGAAGAGTTCAAGGCGACTGAAGTCAAAGAGCTCGAAGATAAAGCTAGTGATATCACCTCGTCGACCATCATTTTCAATATTTTCTGTGAGCATCCGGACTTTGACTTCTCCATCCTTGGCGAAGACGTGGTCGAGCTCGTCCAAAGTTGGAGGGAGGACACTGCCAAAGCTGGAGATGGCAGCGTGAGCCCTTCTGCATAATACTTGTTTTTTTCTAACTTTTTTTAAACAATGCGGGCTTGGTCCCCCTTCCTTTCTGCTCATGTACGGGTGACTTCTTTTAATAAATATTATTATTTTTTTCTTGTCAGATGCTCCTTCAAAATAATGAAAACACAACAATAATTTCAACCAAGTAGTCAATCACTAAGTGACTGATCAGTACGCTTTTAGCGATTTGAATCCAACTAACTTAAAACGAGTTTTAAGTGTTAGGATATGTTAGGTCGCTTAAGAAAACAGTCAATACGAGTGACGCAAACTCAACTGTGTTTCAAAAGTTCCATGTCAAAATAGGATATAGCAATATATCACATCGAACAATGAACATTTAGCTTAGTTACTTTTTTGTTCGAGGAAGGAAATTGCTTAATACGACATGCTGAGGCATGAAGCGAGGAGAAAATCCTAGGATTTTAGGGAATTTCAGATACTTCGACGATCTAAATCTCCATCTCCTCTAAATGGACGTTTGCATAGTCCCTTAGGAAACAAGTAGGAGATAAAATTCTGATCCCATTGTCTCCCAAGTTTTATGGTGTCCGAAAACTACCATAAAACTATAAAAAGATGAACGGAAACAAGTAGGAGATAAAATTCTGATCCTACTGCCCCCCAAGTTTCNAAGATACAGTAGGCCGTTGAAGATAAACATGAAGATTCATTGATAATAACGACGAAGTTGTTCTGCATTCCAAGCATGCTCGATCTTTTGTCCATTGATGCAAGCTAGGTTGTATGTTCCAGGTCGAATGACGTTATCAATAACATAAGGCCCTTTCCAAGAAGTCACCCATCCTAGTACTACTCTTGCCCAAGTACGCTTAACTGTGGATGGAGATTCGGTGCATTAGTGCTAGTATGATCGCACCCGCATTGACAAGTCCGAGGGGCATCTTTTAACAGTATAACCCTTGATCAGTGATAAACGAGGTATGCTCCTCATCTCGCTCGAATCGATCCCTACCATGTCCGAATGTCACCATGTGAAGACATCTAAGTTAGATTTTAGAAAAGCGACCAATGAAGCTCGCATAGGTTCTTGAACCTATCTTCCAATCTTAATTCTTGGAAGACATGTCGAATGATAAGTCCTCCAGATCTTCAATGGGTCCAGTTCTAATCTCTTCGTCTATTTTTCGAGGATCGAAGTCTTCGCTGGTCATTTCGATTGACGCTTTCACTGACGGTTCGACTGACGCTTTAACTGATAATTCGACTGACGCTGTCTGACGGTTCGACTGATGCTTTAACTGACGATTCGACTGACGCTGTCTGACGACTCGACTAGAGCTTCGATTGATGCTTTGCCTGCTACTTCGACTGACACTTCACACGCTGCCTCGACTAATGCTTCACCCGCTGCCTCGACTGATGCTTTGCCCGCTGCCTCAACTGACGCTTCCTCTGGCACGTGGACCATCATTGTGCGGGACGTCGCATCCTTTGCTGCGAGTTTTAGCGAGTTATTATAACTTGTCCTCACATCATATTGGTTTCCTCGCACCTTGCCTACCCCGTGTTGGGTCAGGAACTTCATAGTGAGATGGTAGATCGAAGTGACGGCTCGAAGTTCCCTCAGTGTCGGTCTTCCCATCATAGCATTGAAAGCAGAGGGGCAATCTACCACCAAAAACTGGGTCATTATTGTTGAAACCCTAGGATAGGTTCCCACGCTGACCATCAATTCAATCATGCCTATAGGCATCAGGCTGTCACTAGTGAAACCATAGAGTGGAGTGATGGTAGGCTTCAAGTCGCTCTCATTCAACCCCATCTTCTTAAAGGTGTTGAAGTACAGGATGTCCACAGCACTCCCATTATCAACCAATACTCGCCACAAATGTGTGCTTCCACAGTTAATTTTTATGACCAACGTGTCATTATACGGATAATGGACTTCTCTTGCGTCCTGCATGGTGAAGGTAATGTCCATGTCCGGTACTCGTTGAAGCTTGCGTGGTCACTGCTCAAGATACATGACGTTAGTTAATGGCTATTGTCGAGCTTCTCGTGCATACCTGTCTTGAGCCCTTTTCGAATCTCCGCCAACATGCGGTCCTCTGAAGATAGTTCGGACTTCGCACTGAATTTCTGGAGGTCGCTGTTGGTTCTCTTCTCGCCTTTGGTCGTTCTGCCTGGTGTACTGCCGTAATCGCCCCTCTTTAATCAACCTTTCAATTTCATCCTTCAAGGCAAAGCAATCATTAGTATTATGCCCAATATCATTGTGATACCGGCAGAACTTGTTGGGGTCGCGCTTTGCCCTGTCCCACTTCATTGGTTCCAGTTGACGGTATCGCTCTTTCTGGTTTGTGACTGCATAGATATAATCTATGGGTGCATTTAACTCAGTGTGATTATTGAACCGCATGGGAGCTCTTGAAATCTCCTGCTTTTTGGGTCTAGGCTAATTCTCCATCGGCTATTCATTATTCCTTTTGTTTTTCTTATTACCGTTATTGTTGGTAATGACTGCGTCTTTAGTTGCATCTTTCCTTCCTTCTTTCTTCGTCTTTTGAAGATTCTCGTGCGAAGATTCTATTCTCAGATGCCAACTAACCCTTCGGTAGAAGTCTTCTAGAGTTCTACATTCTCGCTCAAACAATTCCTCCCAGAGTTTAGTTTCTGGTCGCACCCCGGCCATCATGAGAGTTAGAACTCCTCCCTCAGGTGGGTTGTTGACCTTTGCTAACTCTGAAGTGAATCGATTGAGATAAAATCGTAGAGTCTCCTCTGGACCTTGTTTGATTGCAGACAAGCTAACAAGCGGAACTGTGAAATTCTTTACAGCTTGAAATTGTCTCAAGAACGTCGTCTGAAGTTGTTGCCAAGAAGAGATTAAGCCAGATTTGACATGATGCTCCTGAGAGACTTACAGCAAAACATCTGCAACGTGCATAATTATTGACATGATGGAGTTCCATCAAGTCACTAAAGTGTAACACCCCCTAGTTTAAGCATATTGTCATATACAGTCAAACCATGAAGTATTATTCTTTCTTAAACATTATCTTTTGTTTTGATAAAAAGGTGGGCAAATTTTTTTTTTTTGGAACTTTCTAGAACTTTAGGACAAAAGCAACTGCATGACATTTCTTGTTAAAAGTGTCTTTATAAAATGTACAATCAAAAGAAGTTTTCACCAGTCGATTTTGCCATCAGTAATAATATTTACATTACACCAAAATATCTCAAAACGAAAAATTTCGCCCATAGGTCAAGCTCGTCTACATCTGTATGATCATGGCGACAAAAGGCAAGTCAGGCAACCAGCTAGTCAACACCAAAATCTGCCTCCTCATCTACATCACAAGACTAAAATGAGCTAAAGCTCCGTAAGGAAAAACTATGCATGCTTATGTATGCTTAAAAATCTCGTAAAGTTCCCATTGTACCATTTTCTTTCTTAAACATTTTAGTTCATATATTTTTCTTAAAACTTATTCATAATTGGGCCCCTTAGAGCATTGCTAGTCCCGTAAGTCGATAGGCTGTGATAACATTGTGCGGAAACTCTGGCCAAGAGTAAAAATAAGGAGCGACCGTCGTGTGAGGTTTTTGAAAAATCCTTCCCTCATCAAAGGGGCATCCCACACCGCGCTAATATTGTCCCGCTTCAACGAGACACATCATAAGATCCGCAAGTCCCGCTTCAACGGGAGAGTCTGCATCAACAGACTTAGCTACCCAACTCCGATAGACTAGCAATTGCCATTAAAATTTATCTTATAAAATTGATACAACGGTACTCACTTTTAAATATTCTGCAATGAAATTCTCAATTTGCATTGAATACGTTGCATGCATATGCCATTTTGTAACTTTCAAGAATAAGTAAATTTCACATAATGATATCTTCCATGTAATTCTTGTGATACAGTTGTAAGTCTTTACT
>JXTB01000009.1:1391881-1465368 GCA_002914805.1 Parasponia andersonii
GCTTAGAAAGTGAAATCTAGTCATACTTTGACTTATGATCCTATATGGCCAATCTTATTCTAATTTGGTGGAACCTAGCCCCATAACCAATCATTCAGCATAAAAAATAAGTCAATTACACTCCAATTAACAATGCAAACATAGTATTACTTTCATAATTATATTCTTTGTTCTTTTATCACACCGAGCTCTCTCTCTCTGAGGGTATTGAACCTTTACACTGCATTGGGACACTTCGACAGTCATTAGTGTAATAACATGTATGTAAATGCACATAATATAATGAATAAGTATGTTGCTACAAAACTAGTATTAAAGACTTCTAGATGCCTAATATGCAATTAGAACATATTTATTATTAGCTTAATATGCATGTGAAAATTTTTGGCACCACATGAAGTGATCCATATGGTCCTGTGGATCTGTTTTCCCATCAAAAGTATTAATGGTGGGAAGTCTGAATACAGTAGGTAGGGTTGGAGCTCGAACTTTCTCGCTGAATGGTGATTGACGATACCCATCAGTGAGCTCATCGCCCCAACCAGCAAGTGCGTCTAATGCAATCCTTAAATTGTGAACATCGACGTTCGGAGGGAAAGCATTCTCTCTTGCAGGCGGCAAGGGCGGCCTTTGATCGTTATCCTGATGCATAGCGGTTTGGTCAGGCAGAGTCTTCTGCGATCTGTGAGAGGAATCCAACAAAATAGTGCGACGAGACCGGCTTTGGTCGTTATGATGCGATACGGATCGATTATAGCTACGTCGTCGCTCCAAGTATTGTCTTAGGTCTGCAGGATCTTGTCTTGACTCTCTGCTGATTCTTTCGAAGACACTTCTCAATAGTATTTTTCGTTCGCTGCTCAAGCGATCTTTATCAGTGGATTTACGAGAAGATTGTCCACGATCACGGTTAGTGCTTGAACTCTCCATACCAGATTCTGGAGGCAAGTTTGCGACTTTGCCTTTCCCTTTGGAGATGCAATCTTCATGACGCTCTTGCTGGGTTCTTGGCTGGTCGCGTCTTCTTGTCTCTAGGATCTGTATGCCTTTCTCAGGTAGTTGAGCAGGACGTTCTTTGGGACGTTCGTGCTGTGGTGGGATCACCATCTGCCCTTCAGCAAGTTGTCGTAGGGTGTCATTGATCTGGTTAGTGACTTACTGAAGGTTCACCAGTGTCTCCTCCATGCGATCCTGTCTCTGGGAAAGGTTCTCTGTTGTGGTCATAGTAGGTTGATCCTGAGCAGGGTCTGCATATGCAGCAACAGTACTTTGGGGTTGGTTTTGGCTAGTTCCGGTGACTCTGGTAGTGTTTCTGGTGTTTGCAATTATTAAAAAAGTGAATTTTGACAAACTATTTTGCCGGAATAGCTCTCCTTCTAGCACCAATTGTTGATGGAGGTTTTGTCAACAATAAATTTAGAAAAAATTACGAGATGTGACTTGTGTAAATTAGGTTATTAATCAAAGCAAATAAAAAGATACAGGATTTTATAGTGATTTAGCCCCAAAAAAGATGAGCTTACGTCCACTGTTTTTCACTATTTTCTGGAGAATTACAAGAACTCAAAGTTACAATGTGCTGTCCGGAAAGAAGAAGAAAACAGTATTTTAATTCCTTAGCTTCTCTAGATTCGGAAAGAATAATCTCTCTATCTTCTCAAAAGTCCTAGAAGTTCAAGATTAAAAAGTCGTCTAAAAGAGAGAATCCCCTTCACCGAAACATTGAGCTCCCTTTATATAGATGAGGGTAACTCAATATTTCTAATTATGAAAATGAGTAACTATACAATCGGGTAATATAATTTGAGTAACAACATAATTGGGTAATCACTTAAATTGGGTAACTGGTCAAACTTGAAAGGGAGACTTCTGTTTTTCTTTTCTTGTAAGTTACTTGTTTGGTGATGCAAAGACTAGTTTCCTTTTCTCTCAGGTTGCACATAACTTATGCGGTAGAGGTCGTATGTAACTTCTATGGTGGAAGTCGCACGTAACCTATTCGGAGGAGGTCGTACATAATTTATGCAGTAGAGGTCACATACAACCCTTTCGGATGAGCTCACACTTATTCTTACTCATGCGACCTGACATAGGATTTTTGACGGCACAACACGATGTAAGATCTATTTTTTTTTCAAACCCATCTTTTAGCATGAGAAGACCTTGCTGCCTCTGACTCATTTTCGGTCGAGGGTTTCTTTTTGAGAGTTTTTCTTGTGGAGACGAGGGTTTTCTCCACATGCTTGTTATTCATCTTCTTCTTAAGATATTGTTACTACTACAAAATAGAGTGGGGATTTTTTTATTGGACTTATATTCTACTTGTCAAATTTATTTTTTCTTTTTTGAGATATTATAAGAACTCAGAAAGTCAACTAGTAAAGGTATTATTAATTTATAACATGCATTTTGTAGTGTCTACTTCAATTATTTGGAGACAATACATGAGTTATTGGGTTTTAAATGATTTATTAATTTTAATTAGATAATAATTCTTTCTTTGTAATATGGCTATTTAATAACAAAAACCAACTAAAATCTAACCAATTTAGTAAAATTTACTCCGAACTCATTTTTTTGCTTTTTTGAAGCAAAATCTTCTAATGTTAGATAATACTAGTACTGTCATACCTACTCAATCGTAATGAGAATTTTACTTATTGTGAAGTCAAAGAATATAATTTGTATTTTAAAAAAATTAGGACTAGAATAAATTTAATGGAAAGAAAGAAGGCTTTGAGGGTTTTCCGATAGGATTTTCTGATCAATGTCATACACTCCTTATATAGCCAGCCGTCTTCTGTCAGCAACTTACTCACTTCTTGCTACTCTTCAAAAACCCAAGCATGTTTTTTGAGTTCTTTTCGCACTATAATAATAGATTTGTTTCAATAAATAATTAATTTATGGATATGTTATGTATTTTTAATTATATTTTGATTGATTTCGTGAGTTGGCTTTGACTTTTTGGCTAAAATTAGTTTGTTTTTTCAACTTGCAGATCATATAAAAATTGCTGACTTATTTACATAATATCCATATGTTATGAAGTGAATGATTTATTTTCAAACATATAAAGTTTATGATTATTATGCGGAATTGATCTACATTTAAGGAATACATATACATGTGACATATACAATAAAAGATGCTAAGTTGGTATGAAAAATGAGTGTAATATGAATTACTAATTATACCCCTCGATTTCCTACAAAATAGGACTTTTGTTATGATTATATGTGACATAATTCATAATTATATGTGACATAATTCATATCTTCTAATATTAAGGAATTTTTCTCGAAAAAAAGCTAAGTTTAAGATTAATTTTACTAAGTTATATGGATTTTATGGACGAATTTTATATTAAATAGCCTTAATATATTGGATTATAAGTAGATAGCTTGTGTGCCTATAGGAATCTTATGGGTATTGTATTGCACATCCTTGAGATGTTCAGGGCATGATATATACTAATTGAAGCACCAAGGACAGCTATCGGCTGCAGAAGTGTGAAAAGAGGAAACAGAGCTAACAAAGAAATTCAAACTTAGTACAAAAATAGTCGAGTAAGGTGTAGAAAAGGATAGTATTATTATGCCATTGATCAAAAAGAAAAAAACTTCGTTAATATTTTGACAAGTACAATAACAGTTTCGTATTCTTTGATAACAAAGTGGATGACAAATATCATCGATTTTAGTTTAAAATTATCCAGACGAGCTCAATTTAATTTTCCCAAAATGGCAAACTACCACTAATACCGGTGAAAAATGTGAAGAAGTAAGAAGGTAACGTTTTATTAGTGCTGATTTAAATACAAGCCTGGAAAGAGTAAACGGAAGGAGAAGAAAAATGACACAACCGTGGCATATACGTACTAGCTGGTGAAACACATGTGACCTGTAAAATTGTTGATAATGTCCAGTTTTTGTTAAAAAAATTTCTCCAACTTTGATGCCGCTCCATTGGATTCTTTAACTGATGACTCGGCCAAGTATTTACATGAGAAATTGCGGGAAAAAAAAATAATTAATTGCAAATTTATTGAGATTACTCAACTACTACTCAACAAAGAACAAAACAAACACAAAAACAAAAAAAAAAAGAGTAACCACCTATGAGTTGATAACATAGGAAAAGTCAAGCCGCCGCCCAATTTAAAAGTTCATGTTTAGTGCACTGATGTAGTCAATATTTAATGACAACTCAGGTAAACAATAATTGTATAATTGCCACTAATTATATAATAACTATTTCTAAAGAACAATGGGGCACTTCTATGGACTCTTTTCAAAGCAATTTTACTTTTTGAAAACGCACTTTAGAAACGACATATCTTTTTAAAGTTATCGTTTGTAGAATAGATACTTATAATAGTATTTTTAGGGAGATAGCCTGTTTTTGAAAAAAAAAGGAAAAAAAAACTGTATAAAATAGATTTTTTAAGCTATAATTCAATTACGGTCATCATGGTTGCCATACTATACCTGACATGCTTGTCATTGTTCAGGCCATCAAAAAGTATATTTACAACGAGTTTGAAGACGGTTCTATTTCTCAAAGCATAATATTTGAAACTCCTTACAATCTTTTAAATTATAACTCAACAACTACTTTTTTTTTTACGAGAAAGAAAGGGAGGAGCAGCATAGCTGCCCTCTTTGCTAAGGACCCTAAGGGGCGAGTCTGCTCCGCTGTGTGATGGGATGGCATCACCTGTGCCACACCAGACAACTAATGACCCTAGTGACATTAGGTCGGGGTACTCTCCACCAAATATTGAGCTAGCAAGAAACAAAGTCTTGATATTTAAGTCTCTCGAATGAGCCACGTACTACTCGAACCCACGACCTTGCTAGACTCCCAAGATAAATACATTACCATAGACCACTTGTTCGGTGGTATATAACTCAACTGCCTAAATCTATGTTAAAAGGTTATACTTTAAGAGTCTTAGAAAATAGCCCTTGCATTAAAAGGCAGGGATTTAGTTTTCTCAATTTCACCATGATATATTATTAAACAACCAAATTATTTAACCTCCCTATCCTATCCTAACTCAAGCTAGTAACTTAGTATAATCTAGTATAGTGATAAGAAGAGTGATTCCACAAGGTATTAGTCTAACTATTCAACTACTAATCCTATAATTATGGGGTTTATAAATTAAAACTAAAACTAAGTGATCGGGAAAATAAAAGACAAAAAAAATAAATAAGTTAATGTTTCATTCCCCACCACTAAACACTCATGCTAATTCAATTACCAAATTTTATATTCAACTATTTATCAAAGTTACTAATTATAAGTAATCTACAAATATGTAATCACTCTGTTCTTTTCTTAGGTTATACATTAACTAGATAAATGTCATAGTGAATTTCTTCATATTGGATCACCTATACAAATGATCTAAATTTATCAAATAGAAGTATTAAACATAGAAATATAGATTGATTTACATTATAATCTCATAAACACGGATTTCTAACCTAAGTATTGTTCCTTACTATAATTAACACAATTTACGATCATATTAATCATAGGTTTACTGCTAATGGATTCAACTGTAACAAATATATAATTTAGACCCTAGCTGTAGAACTATATCAAAATTATCTAGTAGGCCTCCTAAACAAACAAGATAAGATTCATAAAGCAAAGAGATATAGAAGAACAATCATAACTTTGGATAAATAATCAATAGTATAAAATCCGAAAAATCAAATAGTATTCATGTTTAAGGCTTCGAAACTAACTTTAACCTAACCTAGAGCCTAATCTAGCGTCACTACTAAAAAAGGCCTTTACTATGGTATGTGTATAGACGCGTCATGGTAAAGGCACCTAAAAAGACATTCACCTACTAAGGCACCTAAAAAGTGTCGTAGTAGGTAACATAAAATAACGAAGCTTATAGCCCAGTTTTACGGTGTCTTAAAAGCTTCATACTAGGTTTTTCATGGTGCTTATAAGGCGTTGTGATAAATTGCGAACCTTAAAGAGTATTTTACTCTCCCTTACTCAGTTGGTGTTCTCTTCAAGCCTAGCCACGCCTCCATACTCCAATAAACTATATTTTCCGATCAAAGAGGTATTCCATACTCCAATACACTATATTTTCCGACCAAAGAGGTATTTCCAACCTTTTAAAGTTGTTTTTGTCACTAAATTAAGAGTACCTATTGTTTTAACTATGATTTTAACCTATCAAATCTTTTTTATATATAGGTTTTAGTAGAAGTTCGGAGTACAAATATCACTTATATATTAACAATTTGAAGTATGTTACCTCAATTTTTTCTTGGTCAAGATTATATCACTATTTTCAATAGTTTTATATTTTTATTTGGGAAAGTCTAATTTAGAGGAGATATGTTGTGAGAAATCGTATGTTGTAGTGACATAATGATAATATTATAATTGTGTGTGAATCTTTGAATTCATTATTTGGGTTAATATGTATTTATATGATTGGCTACTCGTTTGAAATAAAGGAGGTTATGTCAAAAATAAGTATAATCTAGTTTGTTATGTTAGTTGTCCAATATAAGATCTTCTCTACAAACAAATATATGTTTAAGTTTTTTTTCCCTCCAAAATGTGCTTAGAATTGATAAAGAATGAATGTTGGTAAATAGATTATATATGGATAATCTTTATCATCAATTTTATGAGTACGGAACATTAGTTATTGTTTGTGATTTAAATTCTTAATGATTATACATGGTTTCTAGATCTTCTACGCTTTAGCTCTCCGTGAAGAAATTGGTTTAACAATAATTGAGTAAGTTCTCTAATAGTTATTTGTTATACTTAAGTTTTTCAAGGTATTTTAACTATGGTTACTATTCTTTTATTTTTTGTATTCATTTCTAATTCAAAGTACATTCAGCATATGTAATGTAGAAAAAGGGAAGAAAGAAAAATAAAATGGTCCGATTTATATGCCAATAAAGGTACTAAACTTTGTTGGGTAGAAGATTAATTAAAACTACTTATTTTTTTGAATCTTATGTATAGTATCAAAGACAATTGGCAATTGTTGTATGTAAATTCTACATATATAAATTTATGAGAGAAATCATTGAACAAGCTAATGTTAAATTATTTACTACAATGGTATGTAATTTTTATATTTTGTTAGTTATCTTCTAATTTAGAGTTTGATTGATTACTTTCTAACAAATAAAGTATTTGAATTTGTAGTTTAATGGACAAAATTTCTATGCATAGGGTAATATCAATGGACTTCTTGACGAGTGGGTTGAAGAACTAATACGATTTCTCATTTGAGGTTCCTAGACTTTGTTCATTTAAACTATATAGTTTTTTATGATGATATTAGTTTGGCATAGAAAACTAATATATATACTTAGTTTCTAGACTATATGGATATGGTCATAATCAATTTAGTAAATGAAGTAATTCAACTATCTACTTATTTTTATATTATAGATTATGATTATATTATTAAGTTTGTAATTTTTATTTAATCTTAGTATGTAAATTTATATTTATACTCTATTTTATTTAAAATATTTAGTGTACGTAATAAATTTGGATTATATTTATAAAATTATAAGTATAGACAAATATATTAAAAAACATTTTAGAAATATATGCTACGGCGTTCAGAAAGTGCCTTAATAAGTCTATTAAAGAGATTTTTGAGCATCTTAGTATCCAAGAACACGCTGTGTCTTAGAAGACCTACTAGGGACTTGCTATCCTGGGATAAGCTTAATTTGTCTAAAATATAAATTTTGTTTTGCGTAAGCTTTAATTCATTCTATGGAGATATTTGAATTTATATGTTAGTGAATATTGGATCACGTGGAATACTTTGTAACTGAAAGGGCAAAGTCTGTTGTCATTTGAGATGTTACAACATTACTGTCTGTGTTGACTGACAGTAATTCTGGATTGATATTGCAATATCACTGGAATATGTGACCTAGGATTTTTGAACGTATTTGTCCGAATTTTACAGCTGTCTTATGATTGAATATCTGTTCAATTAGTTAAGTTTTAATCAGAAATATCAATAATTATTGTTTGCCTTATAGGAAAATTATATTCACATATTTCTTTCTTATTTAGCTGTGTTTTAATGAAGATTGATTATTAGGTGATTAATAATATTAATTGGTTAAAATTTTTAGAAATAATCAATCTTGATTTTAATCAATCAGATTATCAGTTTTGGGCTAATTTAATCTGATAACTTTGACAGCTTGTATTTTATGGAAACTACCTTATTCTATGAGTAGTAAATTTAATCTCTTAAGGTGTTATTTCCTTATTAATTTTTAGCCGATTCTTTTTGTGTGTGAACATCTTTTATTTGGTTGATTTGTATAAAAAAACGGAATTTTTATTTCAGGTAATAAATCAGCACTTCTTTTAGAAAGGTTACAAATCAAACTGTTTAGATAGGGCCGATGTTGTAACATTACTGTGCAAAATCAGCAATAATTTCAGATTAGCCTTGATTACGAACTCTTATCCTTGACTGATCTAATTTGCTTCCAATCAGCATTTATGATGAGGAAAATATATCTTGCAAATTACCAAAGATTAGAAGAGCTCAAACACTATAAATAGGTGTCTAGGCCAGAGTCCTAAGTGTGCCATGTATGTTTGAGATTGCCATTAGAGCAATACTTTGATAAATCTGTCTATACTTTGTATTGTGAGACTAGGAGGAATTCTTAGTTGTGAGAGTGTCTCGGGAGAAGTGCAACAAGTCTTCAGAAAAAGACAGGTTCTGTGAAATCTGAAAGGAGTTCAAACAGAAGGAATTACATCAAGTTGAGGGTAGCTCGCTAGATAGATTAGTAAAAGAGTACTAGTATGTTGTAACATTTAAAAAAGGGAGTCTTCTAAATTTGATTGGTGTTTGTACTCACGTTATTCTTTACTAATAAGTTTATTTCTCTGGGCATGGCCCCTTGGATGTAGACTATTGGAAAATAATTGAACCAAGTAAAAATATTATATGTCAAATTTTTTACTTTTCAGTGTTATAACATCCATATCATAATTTCCCGTATATTCACCTTACATAATTAATTGGAAAATTAATTATATTCGGTAAGAATATAAAAAATGGTCATAACATTTGGTATCAGAGCGGGTCACTAACAATTTATTTTGTGAGATCTTGTGGATTTTTGACCGTATTGTTCAGATATGTCGTTCCTTGCCAAAGGTGGGTCAATTACACGCCCCCCACTGCTTGATGGTACCAACTATTCATATTGAAAGGCACACACGAAGGCTTTCATCAAATCTATTGATGAAAAATCATGGAGATCAGTTCTTAAAGGATGGGTGCCATCAACCACTAAGGATGAGAATGAGATTGTTATTCCTAAACATGAACTCAATTGTCTTCTGATGATGATAAACCGACCAATTATAACTCCAAAGCATTACATGCCATTCTCAATGGTGTTGATGCTACTCGTAGTAAAATGATAACAAATTGTGATTCTGCCAAAGAAGCGTGGGATATTTTACAAATACATTTTGAAGGTTCTGGTGATATGTAAAGAACTAAAATAGTTCTTTAACTTCTAAATTTGAAGATTTAAAAATAAGAGAAAATGAAACTCTATCTGAATATTTTACTAAACTATATGATATTTCTAATGAAGTTTTGCTCTTGGTAAATGCTTTTTAGATACTAAAATAGTTAGAAAAATATTTAGATATTTACCTGATAGGTTTCAACCAAAGCTCACGACTATTGAAGAAAGCAAGAACCTCAAAATCATAAAGGTGGAGGATCTTATGAGATCCTTGCAAACCTATGAGATGAATATCATGCATAGGAAGAAGGATAAATCAATTGCTCTTAAAGCTACCCCTGAACTGGATGTAAGTGAAAACCTTAATGATGAACTCGCTCTTTTGTCCAAAAACTTTAATAAATTTTTAAAGAAAATAGGTAGACAATCAAAGGGGAGCAACACGAGTAAAGGTAAGTCCATTCATCCTAAATCTAATGTTTCTAGAGACAAAAAGAATAGTATTCAGTATAGGGAGTGTGAAAGTTATGGTCACATATAAGCTGAATGTGCCAACACCTTAAAGAAAAAATCTAAGGTAAGGACTACCTCATGGAGTGATGAGGAGTCAGAAAGCAGCCAAGAAGAAGAAGAAACTCATGTAAGTAATTACATTGCTTTTGGAGTTTCTTTAGATTCAAATAATGTGTGCTCTGTGCAGAATTTCTATAGATAATGTTACAACATTGGCTGCACTTGGTAGTAATATTGTAACATCCAACAGAGTATATGATTCTGACAGTGATGATACTGAACTGGATGAAGAATCAATTAGAAGGTCCTATGAGAATATGTATTCTCAATGGGTTAAAGTCGTAGATAAGAATATATCCCTTGAAGGAAGAATTTCTACGCTTATCCAATACAAAGAGAATTCTTAAATAAAGATCCAAGAATTGGAAATTTTGCTGGCTGAAAAAGAAGTAAGTTAAAAGATGTTTCAGTAGAGCTTAATAGGACTCAAAAGTCCTTAAAAATGCTAAATTCTGGAACTGGCAAATTAGATTATATTCTGACAGTTAGTAGAAGTGGGTCAGATCATCATGGACTTGGATTTAAAGATGAGAGCTCGAATTCAAAAACTATTTTTGTTAAGAGTTCTATTCCTAACCCTGTTACAGGAACCAGTAGTGATATTACAATACTGAAAAAAACTCATGTTATAACTGCACCAATATCAGTTTCTAGAAAACATGCTAATGTTGCAAAAAAAAATCTCATGTTGCAATAATAACAAACTTGCAGGATATAATTCCATGAGAAACCATAGTAAGTTTGTTTCAACTTGTTATTTTTGTGGAGTAAAATGTCACATCAAACCTAGGTGTTTTACTATGAGAAACCTTTTGGAAAATAATTACTATCCTCATAAAATTCCATTTCAAAGAAAGACACCAAAGAAAAAGATTGATTTATCAAGAAAACAAGAAAAATTTGGGTTAAAAAATCTGAATTAAATTGTTTTTAATCATTTACTTGTTTGAGATCATGTGTTACTAACGATTGGTATTTCGATAGTAGTTGTTCCAGGCACACGATAGGTGATATATCTATTCTTGATGACTACAAGGTTGGCACTGATGGTATTGTAACATTTAGAGATGGTACAAAAGGAAACGTTCTTGACAAAGGAACTCTTGATATTGAAGGATTTCCTAAATTTGGAAATATTTTGCACGTAGAGGGACTTATGGTTAATTTGATAAGCATAAGTCAAATTTGTGATTTAAACTTTAATGTTGATAAATAATCTTCATGAATGTGGTAAATCAGTTTTAGAAGGTTATAGATCATAGGATAATTGCTATACTTTAACAAAATCACATTCATGTAATAAGACATTGATAAATGAATCTGATCTTTGGCATGAAAAGTTAGGACATTTGAATTTTATAATGTTGTAGAAACTTACCAATTCAGATGCAGTTCGTGGTTTACCAAAGTTGGGTAAGAAATCACAAGGTGTTTGTGGTCCTTGTCAGATGGGTAAACAGGTAAGATCAACACATAAAGTAATATAATATGTTACAACATCAAGAGTATTAGAACTACTTCATATGGATCTTATGGGTCCCATACAAGTAGAAAGTGTTGCAGGTAAGAGTTATATTTTTGTTTGCATAGATGACTTTTCTAGATATACTTGGGTAGATTTTCTATGAGAAAAGTTAGATACATTTGATGGTTTTAAGAAATGGTTGTTAAACTTAAAACGGATAAAGGTTGTAATATTGGAAAAATAATCCGAATACGAAGCGATCATGGTAAAGAATTTGAAAATTCTTCATACGCTGATTTTTGTGATTCAAATGGTATTACTCATGAATTTTCACCTCCTAAGACACCACAACAAAATGGTATTGCAAAAAGGAAGAATAGAACATTACAGGAGATGACTTGGGTGATGTTAAACAGCAAAAAGCTTACAAAATGGTTGTGGGCTAAAGCTGTAAACACAGCATTTTACAACATAAATCGTGTATATTTTCGACCAGGTACAAGCAAAACTCCTTACGAAATTTGGAGAGGTAAAAAACCTAACTTGAGTTACTTTCATATTTTTGAAAGTACTTGTTACATACTCAATAATAGAGAATAATTAGGTAAGTTTGATGCAAAAAGTGATGTAGGGGTTTTCCTTGGATATTCTAATAAGTCATGTTTATCATATTTATAACATGAGAACTCAGTCTATTATGGAATCTGCTAATGTTGTTGTAGCTGATTTTTCAGACTTTGCAAAATATTCAAAAGAAGATGAAATTTAGAGTCTTATGGAGAATATTGATTCAGATAAAAATGTTGCAATACAGCCAGATATTACAACATAGCCTGAAGGTAATATAGGGTCAAATAATTATGTCTCAACATCAGAATTTGATATTACAACATCATCTGAACAAACATCTTTTGATGAACCAACAGTAGATATTTGAGATCCAGTTCAGAAAGAACCCTCTTCAAGGGTTAAAAAGAATCATCCCACCGACCTAATCAAGGTAATTTTGAAGATGGAATGGTGACCAGAATAAGAAATATTAATCTAGTACAATTTCTTTACTTTACTTCTTTAATTGAACCAAAAAATGTTAAAGAAGTATTACAGGATGATTTTTGGATAAAAGCCATGCAAGAAGAACTGGAACAATTTTATAGGAACAATGTTTAGACATTAGTACATAGATCGAATGATTCTAATATTATTGGAACCAACTGGATTTTTAAAAATAAATCAGATGAATTTGGTAACATTATTAGAAACAAGGCTAGGTTAATTGCCTAAAGATACACTCAGGTGGAGGGCATGGCTTTGATGAAACTTTTGCTCCTGTGGTAAGACTTGAATCTATTCATTTATTACTTGCTATTGCTTGTCACATTGGTTTTACTTTACATCAAAAAGATGTAAAAAGTGCTTTTTTAAATGTTTTTTAAATGAGGAGGCATATATTGAACAACCTAAGGGTTTTGAGGATCCTTTCAAACCCAATCATGTCTTCAAACTTAAAAAAGCATTGTATGGTTCATAAACATTTGACAATGTCCTTGGTATAAAATGGCTATACGAGAGGGGGAGTAGACAAAACTCTATTCATGAAACACTTTAATTCTGATATTATTGTTGCACAAATTTATGTGGATGATAGAGTTTTTGGTTCTATCTCTAACGATAAAGTGCAGGAGTTTGTTTCCCTATTTTCTAGGTATACGAGTGAAGCAGCTAAAAGATGGGATTTTTGTTTCCCAAAGTAAGTATGCCAAAAACCTAGTTAAAAAATTTGATTTAGAGTTAGTAAAACATATGAATACTTCTAGTACAAATCTAAAGCTGACTAAAGATGAAAATGGAGTCGATGTGGATCCAACTCTTTATAAAAGTATGACAGGTAGCTTGTTGTATGTTACAGCTAGCCAACCTGATATTGCTTATAGTATTGGTGTGTGTGCGAGATATCAATCCTATCTAAAAGAATCCCATATTGCTGCTGTAAAAAGAATAATCAAGTATGTTAATGGTATAGTTGATTTTGGTCTTTGGTATTCTAAAGACACTGATATTAATCTTGCAGGTTATAGTGACACAGATTGGGCAAGTAACGCTGATAACAGAAAAAGTACAACAGGTAGTTGTTTCTTTCTTGGAAATAATTTGATTTCCTGGCATAGTAAAAAGTAAAACTCAATCTCTTTGTCCACTACAGAGGCCAAGTATATTGCTGCAAGAAATTGTTGCACTCAGTTACTTTAGACGAAACAAATGCTCAAGGATTATGGTATAATATTGGATACATTGGTTATTTATTATGATAATACTAATGTATAAATATATCCAAGAATCCAGTACAACACTCTAGGACTAAGCAAATTTATATCTGTCATCCTTTTATCAGAGAACTTGTTGAGAGCAAAATTGTAATATTGGAACATGTGGAGACAAACAATCAGTTGGTAGATATCTTTACAAAAGCTCTTAATTTTGCACGTTTTAATTCTTTAAGAAAAGCCCTAGGAATTTGTTCCATATGAAATCAAGTTGTAACATCAGTCAAATCAGAATCAAAATATTATTTAAGGTTACCTCAAGACATAAAAAAAAAGATGAAATAATTCTTTATTATAAAATTATTTTCTAATAAACAGTTCTTACTATGTTTCTCTTGAAAATTGTTTTGGAATATTCATTAGAAAAATTTGAGAAATTTTGATTGATTGTTGATTGACATGTGTATTATCTTGATCTCAGCTTCAATATTTACACAGGCCTCATGATTAGAAAGAGCTACCTACATTGATGTGTAAAAGCCATCCTTGAGTAATTTGGGCTTATATATCATAAATATAGTAGAGGATGATCTACTATATAGAAAGGACTACCTCAGTGATTGTGTGAAAGCTACTGTTCATGGAAAGATCATTATCTAAAATGTTGTCAATGTTATAACATTAATTGTTATGAAATTTAAAAAATTAAAAAAAAAAAGAGATCAATCAATCAGTTAATTTTCAATCTTATATGATCAATTAATCTGATGAATATTTCCAAGTATTTTTCGTGATTAAAGATGGTAAGGATTGTATATTTTAAATCTTTTTATAATAGGAATAATTCATCAATTTCTTTTGTCTAAAAGTTACCATTTATAATATATTGACTCTATAGGCTGCACTGATGTTACAATATAAAATAAATTAGGCTCATTTAATTGGAAAATCGGATAAAATTTATTAACTACCATTGAGGACAGTTTTTCCTTGTTCCAGAGATTTGTTCTCATTATAGTTTTTTTTGGGCTCTAAAATTGATTTTGTTTCCTCTTTTAAATTTGGGAAACTGAATGGACTCTAGGTTATTTAAATTTATATTGTTCTTTGTTATCTCACTCTCTCACAAAATCTTCTCTACCGATTACACCTTTGTTCTTCGAAAATTTTCTGAGTGTTGAAATAGGTTCGAAAATGGTAAACACGAGAAGTAGTAAGAAGAGTGATTCTCCTACTGCAACTCTGATGAAGAAGAAATCTACTTCTTCCTCATCTGCGGTGAAAGTGCAGAAGACTAGTTCAATGGCTGAACCTTCAACTCAGCCTCCACTAGCAAGTGAACAAAATGTTTCTCTTCAAGCCCAATCAGTTGTGGGTATTTCTATTACTCTACCATCAGCACCGGTATTTCATATTCGTTCTGCCGAAATCCCTAATCCACCACAGGTAACATCAGAAGAAGGAAACTCGATTCCGATTTCTAGTTCTCTCAATGAATCGATGTAAACTAATGTTCTAACATCTGCACCACCAAATCTAGCGATCTCAAAAGAGGGTTTGGAAGAGAAAGAACCACTTGCGACTTCTGATGTTCCAATATCATCGGTTGATGATGCTTCCAAAGATACAATAGACACTAGCCCTCTTCCTAAAGATGTTTTTTCTCCTGGGTATACTCCAGAAACTACCCCTGAGAAAAATGATGAGACAACCTAAACAAAATCTGTAATTCCTTTGGATGTTCCAACATCTGTTGCCGATCCAGAGATATTAATATCACAATCGGTTGAAATGGGTGATGTGCCAACATCTCCCAATCCTTCAGTTCCAGTGGTGAATATCGAGCCAACCCCTCAAAAGTCTGCTAATGTCTCTAATATTTCAACACAGGCAGATCCTCCTCCAGCCTCTGTACCAGTCTCAAAATAGCAACTTGAGGATGATGTCCCAACATCTCCTCAAGATCAGACACCACCAGTTGTACCAGATCTGGTTACAACATTAAAGACAAAGAAGAAGTCTGTCACCCAAAACGTTTCTAGTCAATCTTCAAAATCAACACAACCAAAGAAGAAAGCAGTTGCTGCTGAGAATGGAAAAGGGGTATCTTCTTCCGAAATACCAGATTTTATTTCTGAAAACTCTTTCTTTCCATAGTATTATACAAAAGATATTGCTTAATCTATGAAGATCTATGAACGATGTCAATTCATACCTGAGAGAAACATAAACTTGAAATCATTTTAGAAAATAGGGGCTTTAAAATGTATTGAAGATCAAAAGTGGCCAAATACTGTGTCTGAAATAAAAAGGTTTTGTCCCTAGGATAGTTCAGGAATTTTATTCCAATTTGACTGAAGACTTAGACAAATCAGGTTTACTAGGGTATAGGAAATTGTTTATTAGGAGTCACATTTATTATTTTTCCCCTGCTGTCATAGCCGATTTCCTAAACATACCTATTTGGCCATTTGATGACTTTGAGAAAGAATTTCCTCTCAACAAGGTAGCTTGTGAAATCCTTGGTACACAAACCAAATGGCCGAAGAATAGGATCTATAAGACCACTGATCTGACATTAAAATACAAATGGTTGCATCTATTACCATTGATAATTGGATGCCGACAACACATTCCAATACACTACATGGAGATTGTACTTGTTTTCTATTTGATGTTGGAATAGGTGATCAAGTGATTTGGCATAGTTGATTTTCAACCACATTTACGACCTGCGATACAACACCACTCCAACTAAGAAATTAATCTTCCTAGCTATTATCTAAGGAATTCTGACTAAGCAGAGATCTTCTCGCTATAATTCTGAATATCTCACTCCTCTTGTGTCCAGACTGGTGTTTAGAATGAAGGAGAGAGATTCTGTTGAGGGGGAGGATGAGTCTACTGTAGATCCTAATATTACAACATCTAGTACTGCAGATACAAGTGCTACAAATTCAGCTGTGCTTGCTCATCTGGATAAGATAAAGCGAATGTTATCTACAATTTGCATAATGATAGACATTGATGTGGGAGATACTTCTCTAGCTCCTCCTCCTGCTTAAAGATTTTCTTGCAGTTTTTGTTTTACTATTTATCGTTAATAAGTGATATATATCACAGACAAATTCTAATTTCTGATTAAGTGTTTTGTTCTATTTTCTACAGGAATTGAGCTCATGTTACAGCATTGAGCAACTTCTGATTTATTTTATGTGAATTATAGTTTCCATTTAAGTTATGAATTCTGCAGTTATTTGTAATTATCTTTGGCTATTTTTGCCAAAAACAAAAAAGGGGAGTAGTTGCAAAAATTACAAAAATTTTGGCCAAACACTAATTGTTTTTGCAGGGACTAACTAGTTTTTACAGGTACAAATATTTTGCCTAAAAATACCAAAGGGGGAGATTGAAGGGGCAAAGTCTGTTGTCATTTGAGATGCTGCAACATCACTGTCTGTGTTGACTGACAGTGATTTTAGATTGATGTTGCAACATCACTAGAATATTTGACGTGGTATTTTTGAACGTATTTGTCCGAATTTTACAGCTATCTTATGATTGAATATCTATTTAATTAGTTGGGTTTTAATCAGAAATACTAATAGTTATTGTTTGCTTTATAGAAAAATTATATTCACATATTTCTTTCTTATTTAGGTGTGTTTTAATGAAGATTGATTATTAGGTGATTAATAATATTAATTGGTTAATATTTCTATAAATAATCAATCTTGATTTTAATCAATCAGATTATCATTTTTCGGCTAATTTAATCTGATTACTTTGACATCTTATATTTTATGGAAACTAACTTATTTTATGAGTAGTAAATTTAATCTCTTTAGGTGTCGTTTCCTTATTAATTTTTAGTTGATTCTTTTGTGTGTGAACATCTTTTATTGATTGATTTGTACAAAAAATAGAATTTTTATTTCAGGCAATAAATCAATACTTCTTTTAGAAAGGTTACAAATCTGACTATTTACACAGGGCTGATGCTCTAATATCATTATGCAAAATCAGCAATAATTTCATATCAGCCTTGATTGCGAAAATCTTATCCTTGATTGATCTAATTGGCTTCCAATCAATATTTATGATGAAGAAAACATGTCTTGCAAATTACCAAAGATTGGAAGAGCTCAAGCACTATAAATAAGTGTCTAGGCCAGAGTCCTTAGTGTGTCATGTATGTTTGAGATTGCCATTAGAGCAATACTTTGATAAATCTTTCTATACTTTATATTTTGAGACTAGGAGGGATTCTTAGTCGTGGGAGTGCTTCGGGAGAAGTACGAGCACTTCGGGAGAAGTGCAAAAAGTCTTCAGAAGAAGACAGGTTCCGTAAAATCTGAAAGACGTTCAGACGAAAGGAATCACATCAAGTCAAGGAGAGCTCGCTAGACAGATTAGTAAAAGAGTACTGGCATGTTGCAATATTTAAAAGACGAAGTCTTTTAAATTTGATTGGTGTTTTTACTCACATTATTTTATACTAATAAGTTTATTTATTCTGAGCGTGACTCATTGAATGTAGACTATTAGAAGATAATTGAATCAAATAAAAATATTATGTGTTAAATTTTTTATTATTACAACATTCATATTATAATTTTAGGCATATTCACTTTATATAATTAATTAATTAGACAATTAATTATATTCGTAAGAATATAAAAAACGGTGGTGACAGTATCACATTGCAATAACGTAGCATTTTTGATAGTGCTCCCCATGTTAGGAAAAATATTTTAAAAAGACGGAGTAAACGAAGTACGAAAGATTATTGTGTGCTTCATGGTGCAATGAGGATTTTTCTGTACATTTTCTTGGCGTTGGCAATTTCGCAGAAGCTTCTGTGGTTCACTTTTTGTGTTTTATTTAAGTCCAGAGAAAAAGGGATAAAGGTTCATTTTATTTGCTCAATTCATACCTTCAATCTTTAATAACATTGTTTATAGAATCTATAACACACTTAAAAAGAGTGAAACTAAGCTACTGTGACCTTCGTCAACTTATTTTGTCATCTAGCGGTCTGTTCATTCGTGAAGTTATTTTGCCGTTTTCTCATCACATCATCCTCGTTAATTGCCATCCTTCTCTTTCTGTCTAATTGCTTATTATATAGTTTCCCCTTCTAAGAAAAAAGCCGTCGAAGCCGAAGCTAGCATATCGATAAAGGCTTCCTAATCCTTCCCAGAAACGAGCCTTTTTCCTCTATTGTCCATCTCAACCTCATCGGCAACATCCTGTAGACCAGCTCCACTTTCAATGGTATGTCGTTCATCTCTGCTCTCAGATTATTCAGTTACATATAGTAATTCAGTTAGAATTAACTTAAGCATGCAAACAAGGGTTCATAGTAAATAGTGTGGAATGCGAAGGAAGCTTGATTTGTTTTGGGAGTTTGCTCAGATCTCAATCTCAAAAAATTATCAGAATTCACTCCTAATAGATACTCCAAATCTTTTTCCTCTGTTTATCATTTGGTTAAACATAATTTGCCTTGGCGTTGTTTTAGAGAGTTAAACTTCAACCTTGCCATTTGAATTAAGCACTTTCGTCTATGATAAAAAGAATATTCATTAATTCTACATGCATCGTGATGATTAAATCTTGTTTCCTGGCCAGACCTTCTAACTTTTTCCTCTTTTTTTTTTTTTTTTTTTTTTTTATTAATCAAAAATTTCATTTGTTTTGCTCTCCCTCAAATCGAATGGGGAGACGGAGACTGAAGAACAACAGTATGAGTACAAAGAGATCAGTCAGGTTAGTAGTATACTGCTTTTTCCCCTAAGCTTTCTTCAATAAATTCTTGCACTCTATGCTTAAAGGGATGTGTTTTTTTTTTTTTTTTTTTGGTTTTTGTTTTTTTACCCATTGTTTCTCCACTTTTTCCCTATGCCCCTAACTTTTTGTTTGGTTTCTTTGGTTTTCTTCATCTCTTGTTTCGTGCATGTCTGTTTAACAGAGTCGAATAAGGCCCAGCACAAACCCTCATTCTAATGGCCGGAGATAAGGTTGATTTGTCATTTATGAAAATAATTTGTTTAAAACTGAATTTGTTAAAATTGAATTAGGTTTCAATGTCTAAACAAAAAACAATTGTCTGGTGGCTCATGCCTCCTGCTGCTATTTGTAACGGCAGTAAAGGTGCTTGTGAAAATGCATCTATGAAATTATTTTAGAAAAAACTGTAACGTAGGCAAAAGAAGACAGGGTCAGCCTATAACAAGGGCAGATACACATATATTCATAAATGTATCTATATATGTACGTATGTAGGAGAATGCAAAGGATAGAAATATCGAGACTGAGCAATAAGCACGAAAATTTTCTGCCCACATGGAATGGATGGGGATGAGATTTGGAGAATTTAAGGAACTAAATTAGCCCATTGGTTCAACCTCAACCTCAACCTCTTTTATAGGCTGAGTACAGTCCAAAAAAAAAAATACCTTTCTTTGCTGATTTTCCCTTTTCCTTGTTTAGTGATGTATAATCTTGCACGAGTGACTAAAGAGTGAAGTGGGTTTATTTGCAATCACAGTTCAAAATTGTGCATTTGTTATCGAATGTGTCTAAAACTGTTAAGAGAAAAATAAATGTACAGAGACCAAATTTATCTATCATTGTTATTTCTTCTGTATCAAACTTCTTTGACATGAATTTATTCTTTCTTCACATTTATCCCACTCAATGTTTCACTACTGCAATTTGGCATATTTGGGGCATGAGGGCATCAGCTATTACGTTTATTATTTTCTAAGTCTCATCGATGTACTGTAGGAAAACTTGGAAGGTATTTGCAAATCAGATGGTATTCTATTCTAGATGCTTTTGTACTGTAATTTGCTTTGTTTATTTTAATTATCAAATGATAATCAACAATGAACAGTTAATGTTTGTCATTTAGGTGGTTTCACACGGTGTTTGTACTTTTGCCATTCTCTTGTCACTACTAAATACTACTGTTGTAATAGTAATCTTGAGGTTGAAGTTGGTGAGGAAAACAAATTATCTAATTTCATCTAAAGTTCGGGGGTGGGTTTTGTATAGTTCCTAAGATTGTTAGTGCAGATATTGATATAGTGAGGTCACAGGCATGGAGACTAAGGAGAGTGGTTGGCACAAACCTCCCTCTCATTGAGAAGGGAAAAGGTCTTTATAGTGAGCATAGAATGAACTGGTGCTAAATGTGTGAGACTCTTTAAGTGGAGTAAACAATGGAACCAACTAAAGAAGTAATTGTCTCTAGGTCTGATCATCATGAGATGTAATTATTTGGCTCTTTCTTTTTACTGAGATATTTCTTGATGTCTATCCGTTAATAGAGGTTAACTTCTATTTTATAAAGAGTGTTTTCCCCCCTTTTTTCAGTTCCATGTGGCATTCTAATGGTCCTCTTAGTTGTGTCTTACTAGTTTCTTAAACATATAGAGTTCATTTAATATGTTGCTTGATGAAAAACTTACTTTATCCGAATTATGTAGCTAAAAAGTTTTTCTTGTCCTCATAGCTCCTCTTTTTGATCTCAATCTAGCTTTATCTAAGTCAGAAATGTTCAGATCAAAGTATTTTATAACACAGATGAGGGGACTCAATACTAAGAAAAATGTAACTGAAGACAATGAAATCTTCTTTTTCTTGTTGTTTGATGTTTGGAAAGAAAGTATTGATCTAATTTTATAGTATAGTATCTTGATTGGGGCGCCGAAGATTGAAAATGTACAAAATAGGACTGAAAACCCACTTTAATTGTTTCATTTTTCTCTTTTGATTTTACTTCTGCATATAAGTTATTTATCATTGTAATATCATGGTATTTTTGCATATCAAATCTTTTATGTAAAAACTTAATCTAAAGGTAGAGGGATACAATTTATTCAAGTTCTTTGTAATATTTATTGGAATGTTATTTTTATACACATCTTATATGCATGCTTTTGAAAATAAAGAACCTTATAAGCTAACAATATATATACTGTAGTAAAAAACTTAGAAGGTTACATTAGAATATATTTTTTCGCTATTCCTATTCGATGACCTCCAAGGATGGCGAAGATCATAGGTTACACAATTTCTCCCCGCTTCTTTGTTGTCTATCTAAAATGATCTTCCATCCAATTTTATGAATTGTAAGGGATACATTGAGGCAAGATTCTATTTGTTCAATAGGATAGGATAAAATATTTACTACTATTGGTGGCGATTGTGATCCCCTAAACATGAATGTATAAGTACTTTAAAGTAAATCATATTGTAATGAGTTACAACTGAAAAATGAAATTATTTGTTTCCTTCATTGGAAATTTTTTAAACTTGAATAATTAATTAAGGAGTTTTAACATATGTTCCTGTGAAAAATGTTCTCAATGACAATGATGAGTAAGAAAAGTCATTGTTGAAAGCTAAATTCTTTGTTTTTTTGGATCTTACTGAATTTGAAAATCTGTATGTTTTTATTTTTTTTTTTAACGTAATGCAATATCCAGATTAATTGTACTCTAATACTTGGAAAATAAATGATGAGTTTTTGTCCTCTTTTGATTGACATAGTTTTTAGGTCCATTTTAATTTCATTCAAATTGCCTGTGACCTATCTTGCATCACATGATTGACTTTTATGCAGTAGTTAAGACTATTGTTGGATCAAGTAAGACCTTGTCAATTTTTTATTTATTTATTTTTTTTTTCGGATTACCTTTCTCCGCACGGGCATGGCTACTATTCTTCTTTCTCTGAAATCTATATTTCTGCATATTATGACAATATTGAGATGGAGGTTATTATCCCCTTGCTCGCTTGCCTTTAGAGAAGGTAGACTCCACCCTTGAAATGATCAAAAGTATTGTCCAAAACCATGCATAATATCACTGAATTGCTAAGTTTGATACCGGTGACAATTAAGACGGTATTGTATATGTTTCTTAGCTTATTTATAGAAATGTACATAGATTCATGCGGCGGAATCCAATTATCTCTGTCTCAAAGTATTACAAGTCACATGCGAGTTATAATTCACTCGAACACTTTCATTTTATTTAACTAGAGCTTTTTTCTTTTTTTCCCCCTAATTTTTGGACTCCTGTAAACACAGTTGAGTTGAGTAGTGATAATGTGATCGCGGTGTGAATTTATTTTCTACCATCCCTTCAAAAAAAGATACATATTACTAAAGAAGCCCAAATTAACTAAGCACGTGCGAAGCAAGGGCCTCCCCTAGTATGTTAGAAAAAGCAGAAGGGAGAGTGACTACAGGCCATAACGCATTATCAAAGCACCAGACAAATCAATTAATTTCAAAAGTGCACGGAAAGTAAAAGAAAAATAAAAATATTTATTAACATTGCAAGACAACTGGAGGTTACCCAAATGTGAAAAAATTGAAAAAGTTAGCATAGTCTATAAAGTAATTCAATTGGCTTGTCAATTCGTAAGAGAAATTAGGTAAAATATGCACGAAAATAGGCATATTTTGATCTATATGTTCAGTTTAAAAATTTTCTGAAAAAATATGCATGTAAACGAAACTACCTTTAAAAATACTAAGAACAAAACCATGTCTATCACCTTTAATTGATCTGAATCTCTCTCGCACAGAAACTCTCTCTCGACTGAAAATCTCAGGTAATTCAATAATTATAATACTCCATAGTTGATACTCGTACAAAACCTCGTTCTCATCTCTTACAACGCCGTCAAACTCATCATTTCCCTATCTTCTTTCTTCATTCTTCTCTACATAGTTATGGGTATAGTCTAAAATAGCATATTATCAAATTTTGAGATATTATGAAGTAATTTATGTATGAAAAAATCATTTTTAGGTTAATTTTTGCGAGTTTTATAAAAAATCACGATAATTTTTGATGATTT
This sequence comes from Parasponia andersonii, assembly GCA_002914805.1. Lineage (NCBI taxonomy): Eukaryota > Viridiplantae > Streptophyta > Magnoliopsida > Rosales > Cannabaceae > Trema > Trema andersonii. The sequence continues at coordinate 1,415,605 of JXTB01000009.1, forward strand.
TTGATGGTTTTTCGATGATATTTTGATGAAAATTGTATTCTCAACAAAATTTCAATGAAAATAGTATTTTTGATAATTTTCAATACAATTTCAATGAATTTTCGACGATTTTTCGATGATATTTCGATAAAAATTATATTCTCAGCAAAATTTCAATGAAAATGGTATTTTTGATAATTTTCGATGCTATTTTGATGCAATTTTGATGAATTTTTGATGCATTTTTGATGATATTTCGATAAAAGTGGTATTTTGTTAATATTTCAATAAAATGGCGTTTTCGACAATTTTCAATGTAATTTCGATCATATTTCGATAAAAGTGGTATTTTTGACAAACATTTATCGAAAATACCACTTCATCGAAATTATATCGAAATTATGTCGAAAATTATCGAAAATATCATTTTTATCGAAATATTAACAAGAATACCACTTTATCCAAATATCATCGAAAATTCATCAAAATTGTACTGAAAATTATCAAAAATACTATTTTTATTGAAATTTTGCTGAGAATACAATTTTCATCGAAATATCATCGAAAAACCATCGAAAATCATAAAACATTCTTCGAAATTGCATCGAAAATTGTCAAAAATACCATTTTCATTGAAATTTTGCTGAGAATACAATTTTCATCGAAATATCATCGAAAAATCATCAAAAATCATCGAAAAGTATCGCGATTTTTTTCTTAAACTCGCAAAAATTAACCTCAAAACGATTTTGCCACACATAAATTACCTCATAATATCTCAAAATTTGATGATATTCTATTTTAGACCATACTCATAACTATGTGGAGAAGAATGATGAGAGAAAATAGAGAAATAATGAGTTTCACAGTATTGTAAGAGATGAGAACGAGGATTTGTGCGAGTATGGATTATGGAGTAATATAGATTATGAAGTAGTATAATTGTTGGATTACCTAAGATTTTTAGTCGAAAAAAAATTTCTGTGCAAGGAAAAGATTCGGATCAATTAAATGTGATGTGTATAGATTTTTCTTAATATTTTTAAGGATAATTTCGTTCACATGCATATTTTTTCAAAAAAATTTTAAACAAAACATATTGACCAAAATATGCATATGTCGACGCATATTTTACCTAATTTCTCATTCAAAACTCATTTCAAGTAATAGAGTTACTGTTTTTCTAATCATAAAGCTGCTCTGTTTTTTTTTTTTTTTTTTCTTTCTATGTTACAGATTGTGATTGGAAGATCTGATGTGCCCATTTTTCACTTGAACGATTTGATGCTGAGGGTGAAATGGCAGAGACGTTCTTGAGCCCTGTGATTAACAAGTTGGGTGATCTGCTAGCAGAACAAGCCAATTTGTTGAATGGAGTCCAGAAAGAAGTGAGCAGCTTGAAAGATGAGCTTGAGATCATCCAGCCATTCGTTAAAGATGCAGAAGCGAAGCTATCGAAACGAGAAGTGAGCGAGGCTGTGATGGTATGGCTGAAACAATTAAGAGATGAGGCTGATCGGATAGAAGATATAATTGATGAATATCTTTATCATCTAGCCAAACGTCATCATGAGAGGGGATTCATCGATTCCCTTCGAAAAGCTGGTGATTGTTTTAGATCCTTGAAGGGGCGTCATGACATAGCTTCTGAGATTCAATACATTAAGAAGTCATTGAGTGAAATCTTGGAAAGAGGTCTAAGTTATGGGTTGAGACCCTTGGAGCAAGAATTGAGTAGCAGTACAGTCACAAAAGTTGATGCATCTGGTGTCGACCCTCAATTGGGTTCTCTCTTCATTGAGGAAGAAGAGCTAGTGGGAATTGATTCAACATTCAAGGAAGTTATAAGGAGTTTGGTTGAAGGTCCATCCACACGTTTGGTGATTTCACTCATAGGCCTAGGAGGAATTGGTAAAACGACTCTGGCAAAAAAGGCTTTCAAGGATGACGCTGTGAGACAACACTTTGAATTTTTTGCTTGGATCACTGTATCACAATCATATAACATGGAGAAGGTCCTGAAGAGCATGAAAAACCAGATATGCCAGGAAAACGAAGACACCAGTGGAACAATTGAAGAGCTGATTGAATTTTTAAGACATTACTTGAAAAAGAAAAGGTACGTGGTTGTCTTTGATGATGTATGGACTATAGATTTTTGGCAAGTTATTAAACATGCAATGCCTAGTAATAATACGAGAGCTAGGATCATTATTACCACCCGTATTTCTGCACTTGCCAGTGCTGTTAAAGATACCTCATATGATCACATTCACGAGCTGAAAGCGTGGTCTCCGCAGTTGTCTTGGGCGTTATTTTGCAAAAAAGCATTCCACTTTGAGTTTGATGGATGTTGTCCCAAGGAATTAGAGCAATTGTCTCATGATATTGTAAGTATATGCCAAGGCTTGCCACTTCTTATTGCAGTTGTAGCCGGTTTATTGTCCAAAAAAGAGAAGACTAAATTAGAGTGGCAAAGATTGCTTGATAATCTCAATTATGCTATTAAGAGAAATCCATGCCTTTCAGCTGTTTCAGAAATTCTTTCTTTTAGTTATCATGATCTACCTTACCACCTTAGATCTTGCTTCCTGTATTTTGGGATTTTTCCAGAAGATTACTCAGTTCTTGATGAAAGATTATGTAGACTCTGGATTTCTGAAGATTTTATTGTCAAATCAAAGGGGAACAAGACACTAGAACAAGTTGCAGAAGAATACTTAAGTGACCTCATCCAAAGAAATTTGGTTTCATTTGAGATAGAAAATGGAGTTTATAGAATGTGTAGAGTCCATGACTTGATACGTGATATGTTAACAGGAATTGATGAGGGATTCAATTCCTGTCATATAGTCAGTCATGAAAACAAGTTACGAGTCGAAGAAAAAAGTCGTCGCCTATCAATTCATGGTACAACAAAAGATGTGCTAAATCTTATTAGAGATGATTCCAAGATTCGTTCTATTCTTCTTTTCAACATTGATGAACTGAATGAGTCTTTTGTAATTCACTTGGTCACAAAGTGTAAACTTTTGAAGGTATTAGATTTTGAAAATGCTCCTCTTCATAATATCCCCAAAGAAATTGGATATTTGTTCAACTTGAAGTACTTGAATTTGAAAGGCACACCCGTGAAGATGGTTCCAAAATCCATTGGTAAGCTACAAAATCTACAAACATTTAATCTCGATCAGTCTTTAGTGCAGGAGCTTCCAATTGAGATCCAAAAGCTTCGACATTTGCGACACCTTGAGGTTGAACCGATAGTAAGTACATATAGTTGTGATTTAGACCATGGTGTGAGGATACATGAAGGAATTGGAAGTTTGGAGGAGTTGCAAACACTAACATCTTTGAGAGCATATCCTATCACATTTGACTTAAAGAAAGAATTAGAAAGGCTAAGACAATTGAGAATTTTAAGTATTTATCAAGTGAGTGCTGAAACCGATAAGGCTATTGGAGCATCCATTGAGAAAATGAATCACCTTGAAGAGTTAAGTTTAAAAGCAGTTAACGAGGATGATATTTTAGATTTGAATTGCATTTCATCTCCTCCTCCGCTTTTACGTTATTTCCAGCTATGTTGTCGGCTACATAAATTGCCAAATTGGATGTCAAAGCTTCAAAATTTACAAGGACTGGATTTATTTCTCTCAAGGTTAACCAATGATCCGTTGAAAATTTTAAAGGAATTGCCCAATTTGGCATTTCTGGGGATGTACCAGACATACGATGGAGAGGAATTGCATTTTGAGGAAGATGGTTTTAGAAAACTCAAGCATCTTATACTAAGAAAGTTGGAGGGACTTAGGGTGGTGAAAATAGACAGACGAGCATTGCCTCGGCTTGAGAAGTTAAGGTTTGGGCCTTTTCCGCAAATGAAAAAGATGCCTTCCGATATTCTACACCTAACAAACCTCATATCTCTTGAAATTGTTGACATGCCGAGAGAATTTGTGATTGGTTTGCAACCGGATGGCGGCCCTGATTATTTGAAAATTGAACATGTACCCTCTGTCATCTTCTGGTACAAAAGGAAATGGAGGATTTATAACAGCTACAAACTGGGAGCACCAGACTTATTAGAGCTGCTACAAGAGCAAGCCACTTCATCGATATATGATCTGGCATTGAAGTAGTTTATCAATCTAAATGTAAGTTGACTTGTGTACATTTTAATTTCTTAATTAGTAATGGAACTTGTCAAGCAACACACTCTTCCTTTTCCTCTCTGTTCATTTTTATTCTATTTGTTTTTTTTTTTTTTTTAAATTGTCGTTCTAATAAAATGTTGATGTTTCAATTTAGCCTCATTCATTATTTTGACACTGACATCATTTGTTATAAGTTCATAAGTTTATCTACATGTTTAATATTGTAAATCATTTCTGAGAGTAACTAGTCAAAAGCCACAGACATCTGTAGCAGTTAGCAGCCCAATATTATAAAGCTTTCATTGTATGTAAAATACGTAATTAACCCACAAATAGAAAATTAAGAAAAATTTATAACAAATTACAGTGGTTTTTCAGTTTTTTTATTTTTATTTTTTATGCTAAGATTTATATCCACTTTGTAAAAGACTTGGTCTCTGGGTACATATGTTCTATAAATTGTGTAATTCACTAAACAAATTTTTTGTTGATCATGTAATATATACATTTAATTAATTTGATTATATAATATTGATTACTTGTGATATAACAAATAATTTTCTATTCCATGTTGGTAAAAGTTTTAGCATGTACTAGATTTATGAATTATCAAACTCAAGCATACAATTATGTCCTGCTACAAATATGAAAAATTGATCAACCAATTAAGAATCTCTTGATCTTAAGTTACACTGTTAGCTAGATATTTTGTTGCTTTGTGTTTATAAACCCTGTAAAGAAGTTCATTTTTCATTTTTACTACCAGCCTTATGTTGATGCTCGTGCTTAACATTTGTTTTTTTTTTTTTGTTGTGTGTAAAAAGGAAGTGTGCTGAAGGAGCTTGAGGCCATGCTCAGAAGAGTTATCTTATCAACTCTCTTAAGGTTTTAACTTACTGATTTTCATGTTTATGTTGTTTGTATGGCATGAACTTCAGTCTTTGTTTTAGTGTGTGATGTATTTTGTAAATAATTGGCGGAAGGGCTTGAGGCCAGTGCTCAGTGAAGGCAGAAGATTAGTATTGTTTTCCTTTTTTCAGTCAAGTCCTTAAGTTAATTATTGAGCTTGCATATTATTGACTTTCAGTTTGATGTTTGTAATGAACACAAACTAGCATTCTCTAGTCTGTTTCACGGCTTATCTTGCTGGTGAGACTTGGACATTAGAAGGATTTTTCGGGTATTGTGATTTCATTTTATGTTCTATATGATTGTGGAAAAACAAGTAACTATATACTATGATTTATACAAATTATTAAACTGCAAAACAAAATAATTATAAGTTGGCATAGTTCAGAATTCCCAGTAGGGACTAAGCAGGGACATAATACATTCTATCGTGTTAGGTCAGAACATACATAATACATTCTATCGTGTTAGGTCGGAACATATCTGTAACAGAATATAGCAGTTGAGAGCTGCATTATAGAGACTCAGATAAGTACGTGCATAAGTAGAGAATTCAAGAACAGCTTAGATGAACTCTAGTTATCTTTTACTTTTTTTAGAATTGGGGAGAAATTTTGTTGTTTCAATTATTGAAGCGTTGAATCGGAACAGATTTTCGATAATTTAGAACCTCGTTTTAGCGAGCTAATGATTATTTCAAGATGCAAAATATCTATCACATCTTGATGCACGATGCATTAAGAAAAAGAGGAGCTTCTAAATTTTTCATTGTTTGGATTAATTATCCTAACAATTTTGGACTTTTTTCACAAATTATTTGGTATATTTTCGGTTAGCGATTGAAAAGAGCACACAGATAAATAGCTTCTCTAAATAAGTAATATGAGGATGGGGAAGAGGCATTGGTACCAAAAGCAAACTAATTAAGATTGTGGAAAGGGAATTAAGAGGAAAGAGAACCGAGAGAAATAAGAAACAATGAATGGAGAAAAATGTGATTCATTTTTCTGTATTTACGTAGCTATTAGTTATATATAAAAAAGAATATCATTCCTTTTCTCTTTTCTTTTCTCTTTCCTCCTCGTTACAGATTAATAAACGTGTACTAAGTTTAGACAGCTGATAAATGCCATAAAAAGCAGAATGCCATAATTTCATTGATTAAAATAGGTTAATCAATTAACAATCTAGATCAATTCCGCCAGCCTAAAAAGCCCCGTAAGGATTCTAGTACGGCTTCAGAAACAAAATAGAAACAAGAAAGATATTTGTCAGATTCAAACTTGTAGTAAGTCTTCAGCAGCTTTCGTCTGTTAAAAACTATTATTGTAACTCTCACGTATCTCGAACTTGTGAACGATGTGTTAGGAAAAGGGAATCCAAGTTCTAGTCCCAGCAGCAGGAAATTATAGTTTCATGACTTCTTTCCCCATATAGCAACATATTCGCAAAAAGATAATATTCACCACTGGTAGGAGCTGCAAAGGAAGCATCATAGGAAGAAGCAATAGTAGCATCCAAATTTGACACCTCACCACCATAATTGCTTGTGTAGTGATAGTTCTCACTTCTGAAGGGGCACTTTACTAGTCATAGCCACCATAGCATTAGCCCCAGCCAAGGGAAGTTGAGCTCTTAACATATTGGTTAAGCAGATTAGGAAACTATTGATTGGATTCTTTCAAGAGTTCAACAAGTGCATATGCAAATGGCAAATTCTTCTAGGGGTGAAGAAAGCAATTGCACCTCCAGATTTAGCGGCTCAACATGTTTTTCCTGTCCCATGAACATGGTCGTCTATGTTTTAGGATTAGTTAACAACAAATGAGTTTATAACTTAAATAATTGAAGACTTTATGTAACAGAGCTCCTCTGTTTCACTTCACAACTCTGACTTTACAAATCAAGGAGACCAGGACCGAAAGAAACAACAGGATGGTTTAGCCTGTTTCATACAACTACATAACATTTAAAAGTACTAAGAAGAAGACTAATAATACGTGACATTTACTGGGCAAAAAAAAAAGTGACATTTAGCAAACGGCACCAAACTGAAAAACGACAAGAGTGAAAAATAAGACAAATTTGAAAAGGAAAGAGACATTGCAAAATGCAGAATCAGGAAACAAGTATCAATGTTAAACAAAAAAGTTATAATGTGCTTAATCAATCATGACAACTTAGAAAGATAATATTTGTTGAATAGTAGCTACTAATTAAATGATCAATGATCATTGTGATTATCATGTACTGTTTACCAGCTATTATACCAGAATATTAATCAGAGGCAGGAACATAAAAAGGCATAAGGGTGCCAATGGTAGCAAGCAAATTTGATTTTGCTAATTTGTGGTTCTAATTATACATATGAATTATCAGGTAATTACCGTTTTCTGTTTTTTCAACACTTCAGCCTTTTTTTAGGGACTTAATTAAGTTAATAGTCCTAATTAATCTTCTACACACGTTTGTTTCTATTTCTTCACTTTTCTATTTGGTACTTATTATTTTTTAGATTTTTTAATACAAAAATCCCAGAACTCAAAACAAATTAGTAAAATCAACATAGAACTAGATTTTTTGAGGCAAAACCTAGTCTATGTAATACCCCCTAATTTAACTATATTATTATATATAACTAAATTATGAAGTATTATTTTTCATAAACTATATCTTTACTTTTATAAAAAAGTGGATAAATTCGAATTTTTCAAAACTTTTAAACAAAAGCAACTGTATCATATTACTTACTAAAACTTTTTCTATAAAATATACAATCAAAAAGAAGTTTTCATCCGTCTATTTGACCATTAGTAATAGAATATACTTTACACTAAAATATCGTAATACAAAAATATCAGCAACAGGTCAAGCTTATTCACATCTATATGATTATAGTGATAAAAGGCAAGCCAGACAACTAACTACTCAGCACCAAAATATATCTCCTCATCTACATCACAAGAAAGCTCAGTTAGTAAAAACTATGCATGCCTATGTATACTTTAAAATCTTATCATTTTCTGATTGTATACTTTTCTTTCTTAAACATTTGAGTCCATGCATTTCCTTTAAAAACATTTATAGTTGGCCTTCTCTTGGCACATTACTAGTCCTATAAGTCGATAAGTCATGATAATATTAGGCAGAAACTCTGATCAAGAGTAAAAATAAGGTACAACTATCATGTGAAGTTTTTTTGAAAACTCCTTTTCTCATCAAAGTTGTATCCCACACCATGCTAATATTATCACGCTTAAACGAGACCAATCATAAGATCTTCCAATCCTGCTTCGATAGGAGAGTCTGCATCAACAGACCTACCTACTCAGCTCCTACAGATTAGAATTATAATTAAAACTTATTGTATAAAATTGTTAAAATAGTACTTACTTTCAAATACTATATATTGAAATTATATTTTTACATGCAAGACTTACCATCCATATGTCATTTCATAACTTTCAAAAATAAATAAGTTTCACATAATGACACTTTCTATATAGTACTTATGACGCAGTTGTAAGTCTTTACTTATCTCATATCCTAAAAAGAAATTGATAGTAGAAATGATCAATATCCTCAAGAGATTAGTTTACTAAACACCTGTCATGAATTTCTTTTATCCAAGGTATACATTTTACTAAAAGAATAAACCAAGATGCTTGAATAAGACCAAAATTATAACTTTCACCAAATTTGGAAATCTGATTATATAATGACTCCAAAGTATAGAAATCACTTGAAACACTCAGCAGCCAATAACTAGCATTGAAAAACTATTCAAAAGTATCGAAATTTGAATGCTAGTTCATTAGCACAAAATTGATCCAAAATGATACATAATTTTAAAAAAACTAATCTATTTGCCTCTAAATAGTTCTATTTGATTTTAAAAGTATTTTTACAGTGTGTCTCCTATCTTTAGGATACTTCCACATAATTAAAATTATGATTTTAAACCTACAATAATATTTTATAAGTCAATTCCTACACATACACCTCAAAGAGAATTACTTAGAATAATATAGACACACTCGAACTCTTTTTTAGTTTAAATAAAGTTTAAAACAAATTTTACAGTTATATATAGTCACAACCAATAAGTAAATAGATGTAATACAAATAATAGGATCTATGTTTTACATATTCTAAGTAAAAACATCAGATTATAAATGTAGATAGCTTATTCTAACAATAAAAACACTTGAATCCAAAAATAGCAAACTTTAGGATTTTAAGTCTAACATTAATTTTCTTCTTAAATTCTATACTTTCCGTAATAAATTAAGATTTCTAGGACCTCTATTCCACAAATACGAGTTATGGAAGTGCTACAGCAAGAGAAATTAATTACCCATTCAAAATCCCACATAAATTTCACATTGCCTAGTTTGAGTCTTTACTAGAATTCTTGCTTTCTACCTTTATCAAACTAATCTCAAGGCTTAAAAATGGATTTTAGGACTCAAGAAAACCTGGAAAAACTCTTATTCAAGTTGCAGTAAGTAGAGAGTTATAATTAGAAAACAACATCTAGGAAGAAGAACTAGTAAAATTATCTTGACTAGTTTTTATCTATCTTATTTTCTAGAACTCCAACTTGAGTTCTACTATCTAGAAACTCTTGAAAATAGTTGAGAGGAATTGAGAGAAGTATAAAAAGTGGCTGGAGAGAAAAAGAAAGAAAATAATCAAATTTAGTCTAAAAGTAACACTTAATTGCTAAGAAATTATATAACTTAAATTCTGAGGGTTATTTTAGGTATTTCATACCTTAACTTTCTATGTGTCTAGCTTTATAATATTTTTAGCTTAGTCACCATATTTCTGGTCATTCTCATACACCTAAGTATAAACAGAGTTGGTGAATTCTAACTTAGAAAATGAAAACTAGTCATACTTTAAATTATGATCCTACGTGACAAGTTTTATTATAATCTAGTGGAACCTAATCTAGTAACCAATCATTAAACTCAAAAATAAGTCAATTATACCCTAATTAATAATACAAACATGATATCAGCACTCAATTATTAGAATGCATAAAAAACAATACTATGCTATTAAGCTAAATCTAAACTAGATTAGTGTAATAAAAAACAAATTAATATTGTGAATACCACCTCGTACTTAATTGGAACTAACAAAGAAAATGCTACAAATGAGTATTAGATATTGAATTAAAGTTATTTGATATATTAAACGAATAGTGAATTCGACTCCAAACAGTATGAAAAATGCATGTTACTAAAAAACTACCATTTGACTAGGTTATCAGCAAACATGATTTTAATATATATGCACATAGTATTGTATTCATAAATATATTCTTTGTTCTTTTAGCATACCGAGCTCTCTCTCTTCCTAAGAGTATTGAAGCTTTACATTGCATCGGGATATTTTGATAATTATTAGCTTGATAATATAGATCTAAAAGTACATAACACAAGGAATAAGCATGTCACGATAAAATTGGTATTATTGATTTTTAGATGCCTAATATGCAACAAGAACATGTTTATTATTGGCTTAGTATCTATATGAGAATCTTGGCGACTATAGTCCCCTAATATTAGTTCTGTTAGAAAAGAACGATATTTCTATTATTTTTTTTACAGTTAAGTCTTTATTTTTTTATTTGTAACTTTTAAATTCGTATTCTTTGATTTTTATTTCATTTAATCCCTTTTAATCTTTTTTGTCTAATGCTGCCGTTAATTAGCAGTTACTCAAAATGTGCTTATCTCAACAGAGATAAAATTGGAAATAAAGGGAAATTATTATTATTTTTTTAAAATAATTGGGTTATCATTTTCGTTTAAAACAAATGTAAGAAATTAGAAAATTTTGTATGATTCTAATATTGTTCTTCTTTAGTCTAAGTATTAATATATTTGGAAGAGAGATATATGAATATACTGCCAATTTTATGTTTTATCATTCCAATTTATGGAATATATATTGCTAATATTTAATATAGTTCTAATATAGATCTACTGGAATACAAGTATTCACATGCCCTCTTTTAGATATATAAATATTTGGACCAAAGTACGTCCATATTGCAACCATAAAAAATTTTCTAATTTCTTTCTTTCTGTTCTGAACGAAAATGATATCCCAATTTTTTTTAAATAATAATTTTCTTTTGTTTCTAATTTTACTCTTGAGATAAGTAGTTTTAGACAAGTGCTACTTAACGGTGGTTTTGGTTTTGGACAGAAAAATTAAAAAAGCTTAACATGAAATAAAAATCTAAGAATGGGGACTTAATTGTTAAAAAAAATCGACTAACAGAAAATTTTTTTTTCTTTCTAACGTATTTAATATTAGGGACTTCAAGAGGTTTTACGACAAAAAAATTGAAATTAGTATTAATTTTTCTAAATTGTTATGAGTTCAGAGTTTTTTTTTTTTTTTTTTTGTATTAAAAAGCCTATTTTCTAACATGTGGACGCTGAATAATCTAATTCTTAATCGAATTTTGAAGTGATTCAAATGTTTGATATTTTAACTTCGGTGGTTGGACATATTTCGGCTTTGGCTATTTCCATATACATGTAGTTTAAACATTATGTTGAATTGTTAATTTATTTCTAGTCTTTAATTACGAAAATTTACGTGACTTCTTTTCTCCTAGTCAGAATACTTAACATTTTTCCATTAGGGCAAATGACTTTTATTGTTTTCTTAAATTTTAAATTTTGTCATATTGATTCTTCAAATTTTAAAAAAGTTTTATTTTAGTTATTTTTACCAAACTTTATATTTAATTCTTAACCAATATATATATATATATATATATATTGTTTTTGTTTGTACTATTGATTCTTACAAAATATCGTATTTTAGACGGATTTAAAATGCTTTAATATCAAATTTGCAACTAGTATATTTAATCAATTATTTTCAAACTTATTCCACATTAATGTTCTAATATTTTTATAATACTGAATTATATTTTTATGTATGAAATAAGTATAACAAAAGGGTACTTGTGTCTAATATACTGATTTTGTTAAGAATTAACTGAAATATATATGCAACAAAAACTACTAAAATGAACTTATCTCATGTTTTAAGAATCAAAACGATATAATTTAAATTTTAAGTATTAAAGTGACAGTACTTAAAGTCTAAGGACCAATAGGTCATAGATCATTTCCATTAAAAATGCGTGTCAGGTAGAACCTTGCTAAGCTTTTTTCTTCGTGACACACCGGGACAAGTTGGTTAGCTTTAGTCAATAATGACATCTCAAAGGACTATCATTTATATATATACCATTAAAAATGTAATTGCACATCTAGGAGTACCATTTTGCAGAAAAGGGTGTGCTATAGTACCACTAGGTATCCTTTTGATCTGAGTGGGATTGCAACAGATCACCCCAACGTTGAATCTAGTCATCTCTGTTTCGTGAGGCGTGGGTTGCTGAGATCTTTTTTATCTTTTCCGATTTCAGATCATGGATCTGAATAAAATCTCTTCTCTTTGTGGGAATCTTGAACTTGGAAGACCAGGATGGGCCTGTGGTTCATATGCCCAAATAAGTCTCCGCTAAAGGCCGACAAAGGACGGATTTCTACCTGATTGGCAAGGTCCATGGGAACCATCTTATAAGGAAGGAGAGCTTGGTAGGAACTTTCCAAGCAGTCTAGAGAGTTTCAAATGGGTTTCGAGTGGAGCAATTGGGTTTGAATAATGTTTTCTCTTTCCACTTTGGAAATGCAGAAGGCAGAAGGAGAGTCCTAGCAGGGGCCATGGTATATGAGAAACAGTTGCTATCTTTAGTTAAACCTCTGGGTATTGGGGAGATTGCCTGGATGACCTTCGATTTGGTAGCTTTCCAGATCCATATCTGTAACATCCTAGTCTATTGTATGAATGAAGATTGTGCTAAGTTCTAAGGCTAGATGATAGGTGTTCTTGAAGAACTTCACGATAACTCCTGTATGCGAGTTATGGCTAATGTGGGGCCTGTTTATAGGCCACTTACCACGTGGACGATTACGTGATAGAACAGGTCACGAGGGATGCACGTCATCTGTCACGTGTCTAGAGTGACCATTTATAAGCCACGCAAATTGCACGTGATATCGTATGGGCCCGTGGGCTGTCAGGGGGCAAGGGCCAAATTTATTCGAGACTCTGGATCGGTTCGGCCCACCTTATTTCGTACCTCGACGACTGGGGCTCAGGAGACTCGAGGGTCTTCTGCCAAAAGACCTCTGAATGATAGCGCGTTATTCTAGACCCAGACAGGATATTTATATGATCCTGAGTAGGTGCGCACATTGGGCAAACTGTCCTGACAGAACGGCGGTTTGTCAAAGTCTTGCCCTTGACAAGCTCGAGCCGTAGGGGACGGTGGAAACTAGGCCACGACGATGCATGGAGAATCACGGTAATCACGGCCTGTGATTTCTAGAGTAAGTCCTGACGAGAAAAGGTATTCAGTTCTGGGATTGAGAACCATGAGGTTCATAGTTCCAGGACTATATATATGAGTCATGCGTTCCAAAAAAAAAAGAAGAGGCATGTACGCATACAAAAAGAAGTATTTAAAAGTTTATGAGCAAGAGTCAAAGATATACTCATGCAGAGAAAAACTAAATCTTTTCTACCCTGAATCAAAGATAAACAATTGACTTAAGTATCGGAGAGTCTTTGTAGGTGACCTCCCTCGCCTCTCCGACCCTGCCTGAAGTCAAGAGCACTTTGGGATAGCAAGCATACGTAGACAGTTGGAAGATACAACATCAGCGGTTCAGAGACACGTGGACAGTTGGTGAAAACTGCTCCAATAGTTTGGTGCCGTCTGTGGGAATGACTTTGAGTGCGAGAAAAAAAGGAGTCTCACGATCGCGCTCTCCCCGAATAAAAAGGCCATATAACATCGGAAGATGGCACCTTCAAGAATGACAACCAGGAGCACACGTCCCGATGCCAAAGGAAGCTCCTGTGAAGCACAACCGGGTCTGGAGCAAAAGTTGGACCAGATGCTCACCGCCCTGGCAGAAGCAAACCGGAACGAAGAGATTGCCCACGAGGCCATCCTGGGTCAAATAGATGAAGTCGCAGAAGTGCGCAGAGATAACGCGCGCCTCGAAGGACTACTAGCAAGCGAAGCCAGGAGCGAGCGAAGAGAAGACTTTGATAAAGAGGTCCAATAAGAGTCTGGGGGCTAACTGCCGAGGGAAGTTCCCGCCTCTTCCAGATCGCGGATGCAGGGGGAGCGACAAAGCCAGATGAGGCCTTTCCGAGCCAGAGCGGCGGTGGACAGAAGACACCAAGAAAGTCCGGAAGGTGTGCTTCTCAATTGGAAGCCAGAAATGATGGCGGAGCTGAGTAAGAGGTTCGGGGCCCATCATAGCCAGACCCCCGATGATCTGGCAGAGCAAACAATGCGAGGGATCAACCGAACGGCTTTTGCTGACTGGATCCAGATGGAGCCCAAGCCGAGAGACTTCACAATCCCGACCTTTAGGCTGTTAGAGACGAAAACTGACCTCCTCGATCACATATACTACTTCTAGCAGAAGATGGCCTTAGAAACCAGGGACGAGGCTATGACCTATAAAGTCTTCTCCACAACCCTGGCAGGACCAGCCCTGTTATGGTTCAGACAGCTTCCAGAGAAATCTATAAATGAGTTTGAAGATTTCTACAAACTTTTCTTAAAACAGTACGTGGGTGCCCAGAGGCAGCAGAAAATCATGAGAGAACTTGACCGGTTAGAACAAACCTTAAATGAGTCTCCGAGAGAATACCTATCACGTTTCCTAGAGGTGATGTCCCTAGTGCACAATGCCGACTTGGTCCAAGCCACAGGCTCGTTCGTCAGGGGCCTGTAGCCAGGATCGATGCTATCGGACCATCTGCTTTTGAACCTTCTGTACGATATAGTGGATATCCAGGCAAAATCAGAAGGAGTATTCAGGGTCCAAGAAAGCCACCAGAAAATGCCCAAGGCCTCCGCCGCGATAACAACAACGCCGGCACAAACTCTAGCCCCGCAAGGGGTAAATAGGTCTGCGCCAGACCAAGGGCCGACTCCAAAATAGGAAGCCCCCACCCAAGGCGGTCAAGAAAGCGGCAAGAGGAGGAAGGCGTCTCGTGACCCACTGCCAAAATACGAGCTCAGCACACTGATCGACGTGATCTACCTCTAAAACAGGGACATGGGTATTTTCAAAGATCTGCCCAAGTCTGGTGTTCCCGAGCACATGAAAAATAGGAACAGGTACTGCCAATTTCACAAGGATCACGGGCATGACACCATCAATTGCTGCAACTTTTACGCGTAGGTTATGATGGCGATCCATGCCGGCAAGTTGAAGCAGTACTTGAAGACCGGCGGAATCCAGCCACAGGAAGACGCCACCAGGCCCGAAAAAGGCAAGCAGACCCAGGCCTCCGAATCAGGAGAGCAGACCTTGAGGATAATGCTGACCATCGTGGGCAGACCAGAGCTGACCCAGGGTCAGGAGGAGAAGGAAAAATACCTCCAAAAGACCGAAGTAAAGGTGAAGCGCTTGAGGGGGATGGGCAATTCCGTCAACCATTTGATGATACGAAAAAGCTGCGTCTCTACTGCTCCCATCGCCTTTACCTAGCAGGATTTGACCACAGTGTGCCTGCGTCACGACGAGCCCTTAGTGATTAAGCTGCAGATTGACTCCGCGTTAGTTGGAAGGGTCCTGATTGATGGTGGGAATAGCGTCAATGTCCTGTTCCTCAGCACATTCGAGAGCATGGGCCTGAATCACAACGCACTCAAGCCAACCTATCAGCCGCTGTTCGCTTTCGACAGTACTAAGGTCAGCCCCTTGGGCGTTGTGACCCTGAAGGTCTGTATTATAGAGAGATGCTTGGATGTGGACTTCATCGTCATCGACTGCTAGTCTTCCTTCAACGTCATCATGGGGAGAGGATGGTTCCACGCCATGCATGGGATCGCCTCCACCCTCCACCAGGTCTTAAGATGTCTATCAAGGGATGGTACCTATATGATAGACATCAAGGGAGACCAGGCCTTCGCGAGGAAATTTTTTTCAACCACCCTGAGGGGAGCCGATGCGAGCGCGAGTGCCTCGACGGGGGACAGATAGCAATCAAAAGACCGCCTACCAGCATACATGAAACGAATCGTAGAAGAGTCTGACAGGCCATAATCTACGATCGAGGAGCTGGTAGCAGTCTCTTTGAAAGAGGTAGAACCGGTGAAGGTAATCTTCATCGGGGCCCTGTTGCCCGAGGAGGAAAAGAATGAGATGTTAGAGTTCCTAAGACAGAACGAAGACATCTTCGCGTGGTCCCACAACGACATGCCCAGGATAGACCCCGTGCACGCCTGCCACCGGCTGAACAAAGACTCCAATTTCCCTTTGGTCAGACAGAGACCCCGAAGATTCATGCCAGAGAAAAACAGGGCGATCAACAAGGAGGTAGAGATACTACTGGAGAACGGCCTGATCATGGAATGCGTATACCCATGCTGGATCTCTAACCTGGTGGTGGTGAAGAAGAAAAACGGCGACGACCGTACTTGTATAGACTTCACCAATCTGAATAAGGCCTGTCGGAAGAATAGCTTCCCCCTGCCAAGGATCGACCAAATGGTAGATGCAACGACGGGATTCGATAGGATGAGCTTCCTAGATGCCTATTCTGGATACAACCAGATCCCCCTGTACGAGGAAGACCAGATCCACATGGCATTTATTACGGAGCGAGATCTGTACTGTTACAGACCCATGCCATTTGGTTTGAAGGATGCGGGGGCAACCTACCAGAGGCTCATGAACAAAATGTTCATCGGGCTACTCGGGAAGACTATGAAAGTCTACATCGACGACATGGTCGTAAAGAGTAGAGAGGCTTCGGACCATCTGGGATATCTAGACGAATGTTTCCAGATATCGAGACAATACCGGATGCATCTGAACCAAAGAAATGTACGTTCGGGGTGTCTTCCGGCCAGTTTTTGGGGCACATCATGAGCAGAAGGGGTATTGAGGCCAACCCGACCCAGTTGTCCTCAATCGCAGATGTTCAAAGACCCTCGACTATTCGGGAGGTCCAGCGCCTAGCCGGGAAGATAGCCGCTCTCAGCCAGTTCGTCTCCAAGATGTCTGACTGATGCGAGCCTTTCTTCCAGTGCATAAAGAGAAGCTCCACTGTCGCCTGGGGGGAGGAGCAGGACAAGGCACTGACAGATCTCAAGTTGTACTTAAGTCATCCGCTTATCCTAGCTTCCCCAGCAGAGGGGGAGCACCTATATGCTTATTTAGCATTGTCCGAAGTAGCATTCAGCACCGTACTATTCGTTGAGGAAGACGGCAAGCAGAAGCTGGTGTTTTATACAAGCCGCGTGCTCTTGGATGCCGAGACACGATATAGTATGGTAGAGAAACTAGTCCTCGCTCTGGTCAATGCTAAGAAGAGACTCAGGCAATACTTTGAGGCACAGTCAGTCATCGTGTATACGGATTTCTCCATCTGGCAAATCTTCCAGACCTATCAGGATGACTAACTAAGTGGGCCATCGAACTGGGGGATATACGACATCGAGTACCGGCCTCAAGTGGCGAAGAAAGGGCAAGTCATGGCGGATTTCCTAGTGGAAATCAAATCCTTCGGCGAGCTGCACGACCCGCTTCAGACGTCTTAGCCTCGCCTCCCTTCAGCCTGGACCCTCTAGATCGACGGATCCACGAATGCCTCGGAGTCAGGTATCGGGATAGTCCTGCAGACCCCAACAGGACTCAAAGTAGAGAAAGCTTTGAGGCTCAGTTTCTAGGCAACGAACAACGTGGCGGAGTACGAGGAACTACTGCAAGGCCTTCAGCTAGCTCTGCACTTCAGAGTGGAGAGCATTGCAGTAAAGACTGACTCGCAGTTGATCGTGGGTCAGGTCAGGGCAGACTTCGAAGTAAAAGAGCCGAGATTACACAGGTACTTCTCTAAGGTAATGGGGCGAAAGCCCATTTTAGCAGTTTCAATATCGAATAGATTCCTAGGGAGATGAACTAGAAGGCCGATGAGCTAGCTAAGAGCGCGTCGATCGGGGGAATGACCGGACACACAGAGATTCTCCTAGAGGGTGAGAACATGAAGGACCCTTCAGAGACCCCCGCATGCCATGTATTTGCAACCGGCTCCGCAGACGAGGGGTGGATGAAACCTATCACCCAGTATTTGGCATTGGGAAACTTGCCCGCAGACCCCCAAGAAGCAAGGCCGATCAGACTGATGGCTGCCCGATACTCGATGGTGGGGGAGCGACTGTATAAGAGATCGACAATGGGACCGATGGTGCGGTGTATAGGTCCCGTTGAAGCACAGAAACTGATGGAGGAAATCCACGAGGGAGCATGCAGCAACCACTCTGGCGGACGTAGCCTTACCCACAAGGCTCTGACGGCTGGATACTTCTAGCCATACATGATGACCGAGGTAGCCTGATTTGTCAAGAAATATGATAAGTGCCAGAGGTTCGCCCCCATCAAATGCCAACCCGTGGAGGAACTCCATTCGAACATAACTCCTTGGTCGTTTGCCAAATAGGGCCTGGACATCATCGGAGAGCTCCCCAGAAGTCCAAGAGGAAGAAAGTACATCTTGCTGGCCACAGATTATTTCACCAAATGGGTAGAGGCTGAAGTCTACATAACCGTTAATAAGGCAGACACAATTAACTTTATTTGGAAAAATATAATCTGTCGATACGGGATTCCGAAAGAGATACACGTTGCTCATAGCACAGAGTTCCAAAATGCCAAGCTTAAGGATCTGTGTGAGCTGTATGATATAAGGCTCAGTTTCTCATCCGTGAATCAGCCTCAGGGAAACGGCCAAGCAGAGGCAACGAACAAGGCCATATTTAGCAATATCAAAAAGAACTTGCAGGAGGCTAAAGGCAGGTAGTTTGAAGAGCTACTGGCCGTTGTGTGGTCCCATCAAACCACGGAGCGGAGGTCGACAGGAAGAATGCCATTCGCCATGGTCTATGGGTTAGAGGCTATGATCCCGACCGAGATTGGCCTCCCAACCCTTCGCTCCGAAGTGGTAAAAGATGCCCCACTAAACGAGCAACAGCTAAGCCACAACACAGACCTCCTGGAAGAAACGAGAAACATGACCCTGGTCCACCTGGCCTCATACCACCAGCAGGCCAGGTCCTATTATGCAAAGAAGGTTCGTGCTCGTCGATTTAACGCCGGGGATTGGGTCTTGAAGGTCAGAATAGGGAATTGCTCGAAGCTAGACTCTAACTAGGTTGGACCTTATGAGGTGATCAAAACACTTGACAATAGTGCATATGTTCTAAAAGAACTTAAGTCTGGGAAGAGCCTACCGAATATGTGGAACGCTTAGCACTTAAAAAAGTATCACATGTGAGATACATGTAAATATTGTAAGACCCATATAAATGCTTATATTATTAAAAAGCTTAATTCCAAAATAGGTTAAGTTTTCTGCCACACGGATCTATCCTTTGGATTGCTATGGAAAAGAGTCTGCCCACAGTGGAAGACCCCATGCACTATTCACACAATCAAAAATCGTGTTGGATTGCTATGGAAAAGGGTCTGCCCACAGTGACAGACGCCACGCATTATTCACGCAATCAAAAATTGTACTGGATTGCTATGGAAAAGGGTCTGCCCACAGTGGCAGACCCTACGCACTATTCGCGCAATAAAAAATCGCACTGGATTGCTATGGAAAAGGGTCTGCCCATAGCAGCAGACCCCACGCACTATTCGCGCAATTAAAAATCATACTGGATTACTATGGAAAAGAGTTTGCCCACAGTGGTAAACCCCACACACTATTCGCATAATCAAAAATCGTACTGGATTGCTATAGAAAAAGATCTGCCCACAGCGGCAGACCCCACGCACTATTCACGTGATCAAAAATCGTACTATAGGAATCACATTGTGCATTAAAAGGCTTGCTGATGGCCCTAGAAAATGTACGAAGTGGGAAGAGCTGCGCAACCAAAAACTTGCCAGTAGACCTCGAAAACGATCGTACTATGAGAATCACATCGTGTAATAAAATACTTGCCGATGGTCCAAGAAGTATGAAGAGGAAAGAGCTATGCAACCGAAAACTTACCAGCAGACCTCGAAAATGATCGTACTATGGGAATCACATCGTGCAATAAAATGCTTGTCGATGGCCCGAGAAAACATACGAAGAGGAAAGAGCTGCGCAGCTAAAAACTTGCCAGCAGACCTCAAAAATGATCGTACTATGAGAATCACATCGTGCAATAAAATGCTTGCCAATGGCCCGAGAAAACGTACGAAGAGGAAAGAGCTGCACAACCAAAAACTTGCCAGCAAACCTCCAAAATGATCGTACTATGGGAATCACATCATGCAATAAAAGGGTTGCCGGTGGCTCGAGAAAACATACGAAGAGGAAAGAGCTGTGCAACCAAAAACTTGCCAGCAGACCTCACAAAAATCGTACTGTGGGGATCACATCGCTTGCCGATGACCCGAGAAAATGTACGAGGAGAAAAGAGTTGCGCAACCAAACATTTGCCAGTGGATCTCGCCAAGAATTATGCCACGGGGATCACGTCACTTTTCGACAACCCGAGAGGACTGACCTGCGGTGTGAGGGTGATTTAAGTGATGAGACCCCCCAGTGAACACTTAAGCTAAGCGTGAACCAAAGAAAAAAGGGGTCAGGGTCTACCCGTTGGAAGCAGACCCTCCCAGAAAGCGCCTTAGCTATGCACAAGCCAAAGGCAAATGAGACCAAGGTCTACCCATTGGAAGTAGACCCTCCCCAGAAAGTGCCTTAGCTAAGCATGGGCAGGAAGTGAACGGAACTAAGACCTACCTGTTGTAAGTAGATCCGAGCAAGACTAATTGCAAAAGCAGAAATTATAACCAAATTCTGTTTATTATTACTCAGATTACAGGATGTGTGGTCGACACAGACGCGGACCCAGTGTCTCTATTTGTGAGGAGCAGGTCTCAGACGGACTCGCAAGGACACGTCAGAATGGTAGCGACCTGTTTGCTCCCGATAGGAGCTGAACCCGGGCCTTTTCCTCTACAGTGACGGGTCCAAACAGTGGTCGACCAATCCTTGAAGCTAGTTCCTGGCACGTTCCCATTTGGAGTCGGAGTAGTCCAGCCACACGCGTGGGTCAAATTCTGCCAAGATAAGACATAACAGAGGTTATACATCCTCAAAACCGGATGAGCTGGAACTCACATCCCATTCTCCAGAGCTAATCTTCTCGATCAAAGCATGAGGAGAATTCACTAAGAACTCGAAATCATGTAGGACCAAGCCAAACCCAAACGCCGGCCGCACTGCCGTCAAAGGAATGGCGTCGTATACGATATCTGACCCTAACCCTAAACGCGGTCAACAAAAGAGTGAGAGAAGGCAATAAACGTGAGAAAACTGCACTGTTTCTATTATTTAAACAGATGGTTACAACAAGGGTCAACTTTACAAATGCACAGAGCAAGAGGTCCTAATTACCTCCAGCCAAAAGAGTGCAACCAGTCTCGGCACTTGGACCAGCTCTGGTAGAGGGTGGCATACCAGGGTCGGAATCATTGCTGGACAAAACGATCGCACCAGACCTATCGCCAGTTAAGGCCCCAAGATCAGGCTGACTGCCAGGAACCTCCGAGGCTTGCTCTAGCAGACCAGAAGCGGGGACAAGCTCCTTGGCAACAGAGGCGGACGTAGAGGTCCCATCTTCTTCTTCGTCGAGCATCTTCAGCACATCAGCAGGGTACACGATGTTGATCTCATCCCCTAGCTACTGCATGTAGTACTTGACGGAATAATGGTTCCTCTCAAAGTCTTTCTATTTATTAAACTGGTCTGGCGTTACCACCTCTGTATAACTTCGAATTCCCTGTTCTCCCAGTAAGACCTGTAACTCTCTGCAGAAAGGACATCCACCTACCTCTGATACGACTTTTATGGCCATCATCACCCGAGTCAGAGGTCCACTTGCACCGGAAGAAGGGACCGCAGGTGCTTTATCCTCTAAGGACACCACAAGACGCCGACCAGCGGATATCTTGGAGCGAGCCTTGTGCACAGAGGCACCCCCCTTGACTGGAGAAGGGTCTGTCGAAGGGCCTGCATCAGAACCTATAGAGAGCAAGCAACGTAGTTAGAATGCAGCCATAACCCGATTGACGGAGCACTAGGATGCGAAAATAAACTCACCCTTAACTCTCTTGGGGGCAACGGTTTCCTCCCTATGGAGCCTGATGCACTCCTTGGTCACGAGCCTCATGGCCTCTTCGAGCTCGTGGCTAGTCGGCCCCACCAGGTCGTTAGGACCCGTCAGCTGGCTTGAAGTCGTAACCTGATGACTCACCATGGTGATGTGACTCTGCTCATCCTGGCGGAACCGGTTTAGAGCCGGGGTGTCAAGCTGGCTCCGTAGATGCTTTGTAATGACCCAGGTATCTAGCGGGAAGGGAAGGTATGAGACCATCCCAGGCATTATATTCATCACCTGGGGATTCAGGATGGCCTGGATGTGTCGGCAATCCCTAGGGGACCCAAAGATGACGATCTCCTCCAGCTCCTTGAGCCGCCACGCCAACAATTGCAGCTCAAAACTGCTTTTTTCCGCAGAGGTTGCACAAGGAAAAATATCATGAGCAATAACGGACGAGGTAAACGCGGACCCAAAAATCACGACCTAGTACTTACTCTGCAAAAAAAACGAAGGAACTTGGAAGCGCTCCCCATTCACCTAAGGAGAGCACCACGCTCCTCCAACGGCATATAGCCTAGAGTGGGAGTCCCATTGCTTGTCTGACCTCGGCAAGCCCCAAAAGATATGGCGTCCTAGGAATGGTTAGAGGTAGAAAGTGGGATCAGAGCTCTTTTTAGGGATGAGGGTGAGCTTGTAGGCATAAAAGACCACCTCTAGGTCAATATGCATGTTATAGAGAACTGGCAAGGCGGAGAGCCCGATCAAGATCATGACCCCATTAGCGTTCAGCTGCATCGGGTGGATCCTTGTCAGAGCAAAGAACTGATGGATCAGGGGAGGAAGGGGAAACTGCAGCCACTCCAGATGCCTTGTCCCCAAAATGATAGAGCCTTCAGGGGCAGAGGGCCGAAGGTACTAATCCACGGGACCCTCGAACCTTTGCAATGTAACTCCATTAGGGAAGCAGAACTGTCTCCTCAGCGAATCCAACTCCGAATCTACGACAGGGCAAAGCTCCTGGTTTTGGTTTGAAGCCATCGTTCTAGATACAGTCAAAGGAGCAAAAGTTTCTAGTAAGAGAAGAAGTCGGAAACCCTAAGATTTTAGAAAACTAGAATGATTGGAGATTTTGGTAAAGTAACAAACGAGCGTAAATGCGGTTTTTATAGAAAGGGAGCTGAAAAGTCCCCCCTCGAAGAGGAGCGGTGTGAGGAAGGCTGAAGCACAGGAATTTCAAAAATTTGAAAAGTCACAACACGGGATAGCGTTCGTCAATTTCGGTAACTAGAGAGAAATGATGGTGAGGGGCCAAGTGTACCCCTCAGATTAGAGGACTGGAGACACGATTTCTCCACTTGATGGATGCGAATCCCTTAACTAGGGAAATTGGGGCAGTTGTGGGGCCCGTTCCTAGATCATGTACCACATGGATGATTACATGGCAGAACAGGTCACGAGGGGCGCACATCATCCGTCACGTGTCCAGAGTGACCATTTAAAAACCACGCGAGTTGCACGTAATACCGTATGGGCCCGTGAGCTGTCAGGGGCCAGGGCCAAATCAATTCCAAACCCTGAACCGGTTCAGCCCAGCTCATGTCCTACCTCGACGGCTGGGGGTCAGGAGGCTCAAGGGTCTTCTGCCATAAGACCCCTGAATGGTAGCATGCTATTCCAGACCCAGACAGGACATTTAATGCGATCCTGAGTAGGTGCGCGCATTGGGCAAACCGTCCTGACAGAATAGTGTTTTGTCAAAGTCTCGCCCCTGACAGGCTTGAGCCATAGGGGATGGCAGAAACTAGGCTACGACGATGTAGGGGGAATCACGGTAATCACGGTCCGTGATCTCTAGAGTAAGTCCTGACGAGAAAATGTACTCGGTCCTGGGATTGAGAACCATGAAGTTCATAGTTCCAGGACTATACATATGAGCCATGCGTCCAAAAAAAAAAAGAGAGGCATATACGCATACAAAAAGAAACATTTAAAAGTTTATGAGCAAGAGTCAAAGATATACTCATACAGATAAAAACTAAATTTTTGCTACCCTGAATCAAAGATAAACAACTGACTTAAGCATCGGAGAGTCTTTGCAGGTAGCCTCCCCCGCCTCTCCGATCTTGTCTGAAGTCAAGAGTACTTTGGGATAACAAGGATTCGTGGACAGTTGGAAGATACAACATCAGCGGTTCAGAGACACGTGGACAGCTGGTGAAAACTGCTCCAACAACTAAGATCGATGCTAAAAGGCCACTACATCATGGGATCAGCTGTTTTATGGAGGAAGTTGATTATGAAGTGTTGTTACTGCTCAAATATGAAAGGTTGTCAGACTTCTGTTCCACTTGCAGCACAATGGGGCTCTGAGATCGGAAGTGTGTGTCGACAGAGGCAACGACAACTGGGATGCGAGTGTAGAAAGTCCCATAGGCTAGTTTTGGGAACAAAGGAAAAAGAAGAAGGAAAGCCTGCTAACGGGTAGGCAGCCAGGAGGGAAGAGCTTTGATCCTTCTCATGACTCCGGAATCAACGCCAAAGGAGGGGGGTCTAAATCGGAGTTACATGCTATTGTAGAGGAGCTTTGAGACCACGAACAAGAGCATGTGTTGAATGCAGAACGACAGTCGAAAGCTAGGTGTGCGTTCGAAGACAAGGGAGGTGATCGAGAGGTTCTTCTTGATGGAGGGTGTAACAAGACTGTGCCTTCATGTCAAGATGCGCCAGAACACGGGAGTGTGGGGACAGACATTTCTCCTGACAAGAACAAGCACTCCTCTATTGGACAGACCAGTCAAAGAGCGACTACTAATCAACCTATTGAAACAGCTGCTACTATAGGGGGAATAGAGGTGAGAGGTGCATCGACAAACACATATAAAGTGAACTTGTTTATTTTTTTTCGAGGAATGTATACGGGATTCTCTGAAAAGATAAATTGAAAAAGAAGGGAATCGATAGATGGGTGCGACTTGATATAACATATGTTAAAGAAATATACTCATCCACGGAGCAAAACCAAAAACCTCCGTTGAAAATTCTCCTATATAGATAGTTATAATTTGATTTACAAACAAGCTTACAATGTATCATATAATCTACTAATCCATACTTGTAGAAATTTTTGCATGTGCGGAATTTTTGAGTTAATTAACTCAAGCATACAATTAATTATATCGTGTTATAAGTAGGAAAAATTGATCAACTAAGGACTGTGTTTATAAGAACTGACTTTTTTTAAAGATTAATTTAAAAATGACTTTTTTTAATAAGTGACCGTTTTATAATTTTTAAAAAATAAATCATGATCATTTTACAAAGCATGACCCAAAATTCGGTCATTTCCCTAAAAAGTCCTTACTTATTCTGCTATTTTTTTTTTTTAAAGACCTACACTTTTTTTTTGTTTTTTTTTTTTAAGAAATTCGTTTTGCATTTTAACTACCAGGCTTACGTTGATCACGTGCTTCATGTTGATGTTTGTATGGATACGACCTCCAATCTTTGTTGTAATTTGTGATGTATTATGGAAATAATGAGCCTGATGGGCTGGGGCCAATGCTCGGTTATTAAATTATTGAGTTCGCATATTATTGACTTTCATGTTTGATGCTTCTAATGAATATGTGAAAGATCTGATTTAGACATTATCAGATAAATAATGTTTTTTTAACAACGAATGCTTAATTTGCTCATCCCCTGAAGGCTCAATTCTCAAAGATCATAAATTTTCTTTAATACATGTGATTAACAGATTTCGATTTACAAAACTTTTTTCCTGTGCTTAGTTAAAAACAGAGGGAAACAGAGAAATCGTCAAAGCATTATTCTTTTTTACAAGAATTAAAGCATTAAATCCACACATATTCATACGCATGAGAGGAAGCAGACCATAACAAACTTATTATCTTAAACGAAAACAGAGTACACACAAACGCTTATCTGATACTTGAGGCTACTTTATATGAGACTTACTATGAAATAAGCTTAACATAGCTTAAAGTTAATGACATGTATATTACAATGTTTACTGGTTTGATGCTACTCTACCTAACTTCTCAACGGCAACTAGTGATGCCAAAATAGGCTTGAAGGGGCAGGCGGGATGGTCCGTCAAAGAATGGTAGGCAAACCAGTAAAAACAAAATAAGGCTCGGTCTGTGCCCGTTGGCTTGTCGGGTTCCTTGGCAGACCAAGATTAGGCTAGGTCAGATTGGGCTGCTACAGCCCATGCTCAGCCTTTTTTTAATTTTTTTATCAGCTACTAGATTATCTATTACAACTTTTTTTTTAACAACTATTAGGAAAAATTGAAACATGTTAAGTTTAAAATTTTTAATTAATTTTTTTTTAGAAAAATAGATAACATAAACATGTTACTTTTTTTTTTCTATTATTAAAAATTTAATAATAGTTAAATAAGATATATTATAGGAGTTGAATAGTGGATTAAAAAATTTTTGAAAAACAAGACTATTAAGAAAATTATTTATAATGAAACTAAAAAAAAAATAAAGATACAAATAAATTTGAAATTTTGAATTTGATTTTACTGATGATTATTGATTGCAATTCAAATTATTACATAAAAAAAATTAATATATCATTAATTATGAGTTTATGACTCATCAGCATCGTTCGTGTATAAGTTATTGGAATTTTCGGTCAATTCTTCATTACAAATACGAATAAATTCTTGATTTTACTTAGTTGCTTGTTCCCAATCTCTAAAACATGTTAGTACCTCAACTATTATAGGGGCTAACGAAGTCCTTCGCTCAATTACTATCATCCCAATCGTACTAAAAGCAGATTATAAGGAAATCGTGAACACTGAAATAGTTAAAACATCACACGTTAATTATAAAAGTACTAGAAATCTTGATTGACACCTTTTCTACCATTCTAAAAATTCGAAGTTCTCATCGTTGAAATCGATGTCAGAATCTAACTCAATATACTGATTAAGCTCAGAGGATTATGGTGAATTCATTGGTAGTAATGGTTAACTTGAATTTGATAATGCTGATGATGAGCTATGACTATACTCTTGAGAACGAGAACTTATCATGCTCCAAAAAAACTTATTCTTTGATTTTTCTTGAGTTTGTTGTAGAGTGTATTATTGTTGACTATATTTTCTGCCAAACTTAGCTTCATATTTACTGTACACTTCAAAACACTTGTCAAAGGTATTTGTATACTTAGAATTATAGTTTGTCTTAAAATCTATAGCAATATAGCTAATTTAATTAGAAAGTCCTTTTAATTTACTCTTAGAATTTAAAATAAAAGTAAAAAAATATAATAAAGGAATCGAAGACCAATATTTCTTATATATATGTATTATAATGGGTTCAAATACAGGGTCACATATTTTCTTATAAAATATTTCAGCAATAAAAAAGATATAACGTAAAATAATTGGAGAAGTAGAATAATAAATACTAGATAAAGCAACATTAGCTTCATAAAAAAATGTTTAAAAAGTGTACCAAGTTTTCGCGAATAAGCCCATCTTCATCTTTCAATATTAATAAATCTATTTTTGAATTGTAAAACATGGTAATTAGAATTTTATATGATAATACACTTTTCAAACCTCAAATAAGTAGAATTCCACTTTAGGGGCATGTGAACATGGAATTTTCTTGGTTTTAACCTTTGGACTATGCAATATCTTTTAAATTTGGCAATGCAAGGATTAGAAGAATGAATGTAAGTAATAGCACATTGAATATTTTCAATATATATACTTATCATATCCATATATAATTTGACAATAAGATTGATGATATGACACACACAACATTGATGTAATAAGAATTCTCCAATGTATGAACTTACCAAATTGCTAAGTAATTTTATGACCTTTGTGTTTGCGGTAGTATTATCTAAAGTAAAAGACATAATGTGGTTCACTATACTATTTTCTTCAACAATATTCAAAGTTCTATCTCTAATAATTTCTGCAGTATGTTTATTATTAACCACTCTAAAACAAATTATTCTTTTTTGCATTTTCCATCTTAAATCTAAATAATGTGCAACTACACTTAAATAATCTTGTTTGGAATTAGCACCCTAAATATCAGATATCAATGCAATGCACAAATTTAATATAATTAATTCAGATATTATTTCTTTACACATATTTTCATAAACTTTAATCAAATCGCTCCTAATAGTATTTTTAGAAACTTTTTTAAAGTTTAGATAACAAGATCTTCTAATATGATCTTCATGACAATTATAATCACCAAATCCTAATGGTAAATCTTTATATCAATTAAACTTATTAGAGACTCCCTAGCTATTAAAGGATCATAGTTCCAAGAACTTATCGAACTATCTTTATTAAATTGAAGTGTTGATTGAGTGGACTCCTTATCTACTATACATTTTTTGACACATATATCACTATGTCTATTTAGATGAACAACCCCTTTAGATGATTTAGCAGTTAATAATTTCTTATAATATTTATATCTCACCACTTTTGTCATCTTACCATCTGCCTCATCTTTGAATTTTATATCAAAATGGTCCCATATATTAGAAGTTTTCCTTGCAAGTTTTGAGATTATATTTGCACTCCGTGAATAACTATCTTGAATTTGGAAACAACTTCCACTAGCATTCAGATTAGTTTACATTTCGGGGACTTGTTCACCCTCTTCTGCTATGCGAATTTGGTCTTTTTCTTTAGAAACATCTATTTCCAAATCAATAGGGATATTTTTTGATATATCTATATTCTATATTTAAACATATTATTATATATTACTTACTTATTTTGAATTCATAATTTAGAATTATAATAAACATATTAAAAAATTAATTAATTTGAATATATAATAATAAACCTTATACTAACTTAATTGTAAACAATCAATTACAAATTAATTGAAATTGAAAAAATAATATTAAAATAAACTTTCTACTAACTTAATTATAAACAATCGCCTACAAATTACAAATTAATTGAAATTAAAAAAATAATATTATAATAAACTTTCTATTAACTTAATTGTAAACAACTATACATTACCAATTGCTCAGAAGAAGGGTGTTTTTTTCTACCAAAAAAAAATAAGCATAATAATGGTTAATTATAAAAAATTTTGTGGGCTATAATTTGGCGCCACATGTTAGATGCTTAGGATTCAGTTAGATTAGTGTACTGAATATAAATGACTAAAATTTAAATTGTTAAATTTAACATGAGATGTTGTATAAAAAGCAATCACATTACACAATTCGTTTTAATAAACAATTTAGTCTCACAGATCTATTGAAATTTAAAGTATTGAAAATAATGTGAGAGATTGTAATTATGCTAGTATCCTGTAGATATATTGAGCAAAAGTAAATAATAAGGTGAGTAATTCAGTATTCTAAAATCTATAATAATAATAATAATGGTGATACCATAAAATAATAATAATATAATATGATATAAATTAAGTATAGCTATATATATATATGGTGATAAGTTTTAGTTCGTAGATAGATTTTGGCTGAAATGATTCAGATATTAAAAGTGGACAGTACTTGATATATGGTATTTATGAGAAAGAAAGGGAAAAAAAAAAGTAAAAGTTTATTTGGCTATATTTAACATAAAATTTGTATTATAATAATATTAATGGATATAGATAGATGTGACGGTTTGTTAATTCCAAAATTTTTAATGTAAAGGCACTTTCATGTAGGACAACAAAGAGAAGATTAAATGGTGATATACAAAAGGACAAGGCAATTTTTTTGTGTTATTGGACTTAATGACTTTTATTAAAACAAAGATAATGGTTAGAATAGTGGGATACGTTGGATAAAGGAAAAATGAGAAAATAATAAAGTATAACTATGGTTTAAGAAGGAGAAGGCAGAGAAACGAAAGTAAGAGTGTATGATAGAATGCTTCTCCTTACAAAGAGAAAGAGTGCCATATATATATAGGCAACTCCACCCCTTCGTTCAAGTGTTTTGTAGCAGGACTGTAGACACCACACCATCCTCACTAGAAAGAAGTGTTCTCTTATGGCCAGACTCATGGCTTGCATAATAATTATAATACAAAATAATTATGATACTTATCTAAACTTGTCACATAATAATTTGTGTTTTCTCCCGTTCCAAATTTGGCACCAGTATTGTTATGACACGTCACATTTTCTTAACGGACCATATATTGTATAATAATCATATTATTATGTCACTCAATATTTTAGTTAGTGACAAACTATAAAATTTTGTCATACTCTAAAACATTAAATCTTTTGAGTTATAGTTAATATGATCATTTGCTAGGACTTACTGCTTTGAATTTTCTTCAATATGGTCTTCAAAATATCTTGGAAGCACCGAATTGATAGAGAAAGAATTTATTTTTCTAGACGAATCTCCAAAAAAGTTGAAAAAAAATTATCATACAGGCACATCCCAATTAGGTTAGTACCTATCTATAAGATAATCCAATATTATCCCAATTCATGAAGAAAATGACTAATACAAAATATAAGCAAGCTTGGAACTGCAGGTTGCTTGCTCTAGTTGAGTTCCATATAGTCATACCGAAAATTTTTTATTGGATCTTCCAACCCAAACAACACCTCATTAAAACCTTAATAGAGCATAATCTAGTGGAAAAATCTCTAAAAAGGAAAAAGAGTATGATGCATGTGAGCAATAAGCTTGTGTATTATTGAGAAAAGTTTCTATGAAACTTTAGTCATTGTACTCAGATTACTTGCCAATGATAGTTTTGTAAGAGCCTATGATATTGTTGAGAGACCTTCTTGAAATAAATAAACTTATCAAGTTTTAACATCAATGAGATAATAAGCTCTAATTCTTAGCTCTTGGACTCCAATGCATGAATAGAGACAGAATAATCCTCGTACAAGAAAAAAAACAAGACATTAGAAAATATACATAATTATTAGGATAAGATGAAAAGAAAAACTTATGAAAGTTAATTCTTAGCTCTTGAACTCCAATGCATGAATAGAGACAGAATAATCCTCGTACAAGAAAAAAAAACAAGACATTAGAAAATATACATAATTATTAGAATAAGATGAAAAAAAAAACTTATGAAAGTTTAATTGTAGTCCCCATATTTATGATAATTCTTTAAATTTTAAAATGATAAAACTAAATTTGGATTAGAATATGTGTCCAATTGTATTTAAGATGGGGTGTACTCCCAATTATATGTTTAGATTGGAGTGTGCAGCTAGGAGTCATTGGGTATGACCAAAGATAATTTAATACTAACCATTTATTTATATTATGAAAATTTCATCTATGATAGTTTTAAGGTATGGACATATTTAGAAAAATATATGAAGTATTTCTTGATAAACTTCAGGTTCGTAGGTACAGATAATATACCTGTATCCAAGTTTTTGATAGTGCAGTATTCACTAGATTTGATATCCGAAATTTGATAGGGTCTTTCTTTATTTGATATGAACTTAGTATCATGCATTCCTTTCATAACATGATTAGTAGCTTTGAATACTAAGTCACCTTCTTCAAAACTCTTAACACGTACTAAGTTGTTGTTGGCTCGAGTGATTTTTCTTTGATAATTTCGAACCCTATCTTATACTTCTACTCTATGATCTTCTAAAATTTTAAGATCAAATTCTTGAAAATTTTCTGTTCCACCAAGTGCTATCTTAGCAGACAGTATGTTTAATTTCATAGGCCATAGAGTTTCAGCTCCATATACTAAAGAAAAAGGAATCTCTTTTGTGATAGTATGCTTGGTGGCTTTGTAAGCCCAAAGAGCAAGGGGTAAACAGTCATCCCATCGAATTGATTTTTCTATTATTATTCTTTTGATGATATCTACCAAAGTTTGTTGAATGCTTTTATTGCTCCATTTCCATGAGGATAGTGTCTAGTAGACTTTCTATAGAAGATTTGATATCTTTCCAATAGTGACTTAAAAGATTATCCAATAAAAAGTATTCAATTATCAGACAAGATCCTTCGGGATACGCCAAAATGACAGATAATATTTTCATATACAAATTGATTAGTAGCTTCTGAAGTAGCCCTTTTGAGAGAAATAGCCTCAAACCATTTTGTGCAATTTTCTATAGCTACTAAAATCCAAATCTTTCCTTTTGAAGGAGGGGTGATTGGTCTGATGAGATCGATTGACCGAGTGTGGAATGGCCAAGGTGACGTGATACTTCCCATATCGACAAGTGGAACATGTATCGAATTTTCGTGTCTTTGACAAGCATTACATTTTTGAGAGAATTCCATATCATTATTTTCCATGGTAGGCGAATAGTATCCAATAGTGATCAACTGTTCAAATAGGGGTCTTCCACCTATATGGCTATCACAATCCCCAACATGTACTTCTTTTTGGACTATTTCTATTTCATTGGTTCCTAAACATCTCAGGACTTTTCCTTGAATGCTCTTCCTGAAAAGTACATTATTTTGAACAAAAACTCTATCTACTTTTCTTTTCAATAAAATAATTGAAGAAGTGTCATCAAATAACTGACCATGAACAATATAGTTGATGTAGACTTTTCTCCGATCTTCTTCTTCTATAGAGAAGCCTTCTTTAGTATCAATCATAAGTTGGCATTGTATGCAGTTTCTTTCTAGCTCATTAGCTTGTTTTCTTAATTCAGGCCAAAAGTATCCAAGTCGTCGATTTTTTCTAGCTAATGTTGGCTTATTTAAACCATACATTTTAGAATGAACTTCATCTAGTACCTTTTTTCCAGATTCTTCATCAATGCATTTTGCCAGAATTCTATCGGAAATCTCTTGTATACTTGATCGTTGATCAACATGAATGCTTTGATTTCTTCAAGATTTTTGACATTTGGACTTTCCAGTTTTTCTTTAATAGATTGAACCCATCCATTTGATTATTGCGTTAATAGAGCTATTGGCTTTAACTTAGTCTCCAATGGGATTTGAATAAGGTCTTTATTTGTATCACCCATTTTGAGTACTACTATTGCCAGAACGTCTGCATATTTATTCTAAGATCTGAGAATGTACTCCAATTTATAATTTTTGAAGTCATAGAGCTTTTCTCGAATTTCTTTTTAATATTTGATCAAATTCAAATCTTTAACAAAAGCATCTCTATTGTGCTGTCTGATGACTAAGTTGAAGTCCCCACAAATTTTTAATTCTGAAATCTTCATTTCCTTTGTAAGATCCAATCCAATTGCTAATGCTTCATATTCAACTTTATTATTGGAATAAGGGAAAGCTAATTTGACAGCTTTCTTGAAGATTTTTCCTTGATTATTTGATAGAACAACTCCAGAACTTCTTTCATTATGGGCAAAGGCACTATCAAAATAAAGTATCCAACATTCTTCGTTATCTTTTACAAACATTATTTCTTCTGACTGTTGCTTAGTATATTTAAGAAATTCAATCAAAGCTTGCCTTTTAATTGCATTTGGCTTTTCAACAGCGATATTGAGTTCACTAAGTGTGAGCATCCACTTGGTGTATCAGCTAGTGAGAATTGGCTTTTACAACAAGAGCTTGATCCGATCCGAATTTGCGATCACCTTGACTTTGTGAGTAACCATGTAATGTCTAAGCTTTTGTATTGCATACATTAAAGCAACACAATGCTTATCTGCAATAGAGTAATTCTTCTCCGATCCTCTAAGCAGGCAGCTCATATAATAGACTAGTTTCTCCAAACCATTATAATCTTGTGTTATCAATATTCCAATGGATTCGTCAGATGTGGCTAAGTAAATTAATAATTCTTTTTCTGGGGACGAACCAACCATCACTTGTGCATTAGTAAGAACTTTCTTACTTTCTTCAAAGGCATGATCATGCTTAATGTCCCATTTATACTCCACATCTTTCTTGGTTAATTGATAGAAAGGATTAATAATATTATCCAAAGTTGGAATAAATCTCTTGAGATAAGAAATTTTTCCAATGAATCCCCTCAATTATTTCAATTCTTGAGGTGACTTGATATCTAGTATTGCCTTTGTTTTGTCTTTATCAATCTTGATTCTACCTTCGTATACTATGAAACCAAGAAACTTGCCTTCTATGTCCCCGAATGCATATTTTAATGGATTCATCATGAGATAATATTTTTTGCATCTTTTAAATAATTTTCCCAAGTGATCCAAGTGTAATTCTTTCCTCTTGGATTTTACTACCAAATCATTGATGTAGTCCTGGCTCGTGGAAGATTGTTGTCATGACTCGTTGTTAAGTGGCTCCATTATTTTTTAACCCAAATGGCATCACAGTGTAGTAAAAATTTCTAAATAGGATTCTAAAAGTAGTTTTCTCTACGTCTTCTGGATCTATCTTAGTTTGATTGTAGCCATTGAATCCATCCACGAATGAGAATATCTCGCTATTGGCAGCCGCATCGACAAGTATGTCTAGATTTGGCAGCAGAAAATTATCTTTTGAGTATGCTTTGTTTAAGTCTTCGAAATCTAGATAGATCCTAATTTATCCATTCTTCTTCCTTATAGGAACTATATTTGCCAACTATGTCGTATGTATACATGGTTTTATGAATCCAGCTTCTATCAATTTCTCTATCTCCTTCTTGATTTGCAACTGAATATGACTACTGAAATTGCTTGTGGTATGCTTGACTGATTTGTAGGTGGAGTTTAAAATAAGCTTGCGTGTAATTAACTTATCACTTAATCCCGGCATGTCTTTGTAGGTTCATATGAAAACATCACTATATTTTTTTAGCAATTCCGAGAAAGCTACTTCAAATTCTGGTTCTAGCTTGGTAGAAATGAATGTTGACCTTTCTTCTCCGTCTTCTGCCAAATTTATTTTCTTGAGCTCTCCTTGAGGATTCTTGGGTTTATCTTGTAGTTTTTGTGGTACTCCTTGAGGTTTTGTTTCATTCCGTCTGTTAAATACGTCATCAAAGAATATTGCCTTTGTCCAAAAAACTTCTTGTTAGGCAAATAGAGCTTTTGATGTAGGCACCAAATTTCTCTTTTACCTCTTATTGCCTTCAAACACTGATGCAAAGTAGATGTCACTACTTGGTTATGGTGAATCCAAGGTTTTCCTCGCAGTAGATGATAGGATATATCCATATTAATCACAAAAAACTTTGTTGAAACCTGGATTGGTCCAACTTGCAAATCAAAATTGACATGCCTTTTTGTGGTACGAGAACTTGAAGCCAAAGTAACAAATGGCATGGTTTGCATGACCAGCTTGCTTATTAGAATTCTAGCTACTTTAAAAACTTGCCAAGATATGAGGTCGACTGACGAACCGTGGTCTACCAAGGCTCATTTGAAAGGCATAGCATTCATTTTAGCTTCCACGTACAACGGCTCATCATGGCTAAAATTCACAACTTGGGCATCTTTCTTCGAGAAAGTGATGGTGTCTTCATCTTTCTTAGTAATTTGTCACATAACTAGTTAATGGAGTAGCATTGTGAACTGAATTGCTGAGATACTCTGGAAATCACATGTATGGCTTCTTTATGGGCCTCCTCTCCAAATTCCAACGTGTCAAATAGGGTTTTAAAAGCCTATAACTTCATGAGATTCTCTGTCATCATCTTGATCTCTTCTTCCTTCGAGGCTTCTTCATTGGGTAGATTATCTTCAATTGAATTAGCAGTAGTGTAAGTATTTACTTGTCCTCTTTTATGATTTGGAAATAGATTATTTTCAGCCCTTTATTGTTGTTGTCCGAAGATAATTCCACATTTATGAGATTTTTCATGATAAATCCTTTAGACAATATAACAGTTAATGTAGCGTGGTGCACTCTTTTATGGAATAAACAGTACTTGGGATCTCGCATTACTTCTACTGTTGGCTGTCTGTTGAGTAATGGATATTTGAGAACCCCATCTTCGATCCAGACTCACACTTAAATAATGGTTTTATCTTTGGAAAGTGTCATTTCTGGTAGAATAGGCATATTTCTTCTATCTTGTTGGCGTTGGTCAACCATGGCAATCTTTTTCTTTTTTTTGGAGGGAGTTGGTTTGTTCCAACTTTCAGCAGCAGTCTTTTTCTTTGGCGTAGCTTTATGCATTTTTGACACTATTGCTTCGGTATTGCTCTCTCTGAACATTAATTCAGCAAAAATCGAGTTCATGTGATTCTCAATATGAACTTTATATTCATCCCGCATTTCATTAATGCATACCCGAATTATTTCCTCAGCAAAAATCGAGTTCATGTGATTCTCAATATGAACTTTATATTCATCCCGCATTTCATTAATGCATACCCGAATTATTTCTTGTTTAGAAATAATTTCTTTGCAGTCAAGCACCACTTCTTCGAATTTGTTCACGTAGGTTGTAAGTGCTTCATCTTTACTTTGTGTTGTGTTTGAAAGATCAAATAAGTTTAACGTACGTTTTGCTACAAAGAACTTTGCACAGAATATTGTTACCAATTCTTCCCAAGTATCGATGGTTATACTCAATCGGTGAGAGATTTTGAAAATTCTCTCAGTCTCAAATCATGGTCATTGGCAAAAACTCTGAGGTCATTTAGAAAACTGATGACATGTTCCCTAGCATTACCTTTCTTCCCATCGAATTTCTTAAATCGAGGATTAGTGTAATCCTTTGAATATGGCTTGGAAAGAATACTGGCAAGATAAGGAAATTGAAAGTCCACCGTTGCAAGAAGCTTACTGACTTTTTCTACTTCAGTTCTAAGCATCTCTTGTAGTTTCTCTTTCGTAATAAAACTTTTTGAAATTTCATTATTAATTCTGGTTGTGGTTGCGGTAATAAGGTTGAGAAGACTTTCTTGTATTGCTGGCATGTTGGGAATTTGATTTTCAGATGCATGAAAATTATTGTTTTGATTGGGTAGAGTTGAAGCAGAAGTCTCTGCTCCATTTGCTTTTTCCATATTGGCAATCTTTTGAAGTATTTGGGTATAAGATAATTATATGTCTTCATGAGATATCCTCCTGGCATCTATTGAATTTGCCAACTGAGTGAAGAAAGTGGAAATTTTAGCATTCAATGGATTTTATTGCTTAGTCATTTTGAGATAATGAGATGATTTTCTTTTTTACTTCTTTTTTTTTTTTTTTTTTTTTTTTGAGATCTTGGAGATACTAAAAAAACTTAGTTTCTTTTGGCTAGTCCCCAATGGAGTCTCCTTTAAATTCTTGGGAGAAGGGTGTTTTTTTCTGCAAAAGAAAAAAAAATAAGCATAACAATGGTTAATTATAAAAAGATTTGTGGGCTATAATTTAGCGCCATATGTTAGATGGTTAGGATTCAGTTAGATTAGAGTACTAAATTTAAATTGCTAAATTTAACATGGAGTGTTGTATAAAAAGCGATCGCATTACACAACTCGTCTAAATAAACAATTTAGCCTCACAAATCTACAAAAATTTAAAGTACTAAAAATAATGCGGGAGATTATAAATAGTGCGGTCGCATTACACAACTTAGCATACTAAAACAACTTATCCCCACCAGTCTACAAGTATTTAAAGTGCAGTAATTAAATATTAGTAATTATGTTAGCACTATAAATATATTGAGTAAAAGTAAATAATAAAATGAGTAGCTCAATATTCCAAAATTTATAATAATAATAATAAAATAATAATAATAATAGTCATATCATATAATAATAATAATATGATATTATGAATTTATGGTATGATATAAATTAAGTATAGCTATATATATGGTGATAAGTTTTAGTTTGCAGATAGATTTTGGCCAAAATGATTTTGGATATTAAAAGTGGACAGTACTTGATATATGGTGGGAAAAAAAAAGCAAAAGTTTATTTGGGTATATTTAACATGAAAGTTGTATTATAATAATATTAATGGATATAGATAGATGTGATGGTTTGTTAATTCCAAAAATTTTAATGGAAATGAATGCACTTTCACGTAGGACAACAAGGAGAAGATTATATGGTGATATAAAAAAGGACAAGGCAATTTTTATGGTGTTATTGGACTTAATGACTTTTATTACAACAAAGATAATGGTTAGAATGGTGGGATACATTGGATAAAGGAAAGATGAGAAAATAATAAAGTATAACTATGGTTTAAGAAGGAGAAGGTAGAGAGGCAAAAGTAAGAGTGTATTATCTGTGCGAATGCTTCTCCTTACAAAGAAAAAGAGTGCCATATATATAGGCAACTCTGTCCCTTCGTTCAAGCGTTTTGTAGTAGGATTGTGGACACCTCACCATCCTCACTGGAAAGAAGAGTTCTCTTATGGCTAGTCAATGGCTCGTATGAAAATTGTAATATAAAATAATTATGATACTTATCTAAAGTGACACAATAATTTATGCAGTTTTCCCCCATTCCAAATTTGGCACTAGTATTGTTATGACACGTCATATTTTTTAACTGATATAATAATTATATTATTATGTCACTCAATATTTTAGTTAGTAATTAATTATAAAGTTTTGTCATATTTTAAAATACAAATTAATTGAAATTAAAAAGATAATATTATAATAAATTTTCCACAAACTAATGAACTACTACTATAATTGTAAACAATTACAAATTAAATGAAATTAAAAATATAGAATTGTAAATAATTTTCTATTAACTACTAACTAGTATACTAGTAATCAACTAAATATGCTACAAACTAATAAAATTAAAAAGATAAATATGATAAATTGAATCGAATTGAGCTTTAGTACTTGTGGAGACTATAAAATATTATTAATAATTATTAATTAATAGTAATTATATAATATAATTAAAGAGAAAAAAATAAAAATGAGAATATTATTGGAGAGAAAAAATGAGCGAATAAGAGAGAGTTTGAAAGTTGTAAGTGTGAAAAGAGTGAGAAGATAGAGTATTTATAATATATAAAAAAAAATTTTGGAAAAGAAATAATTTAAAGTAAAAAAAAATTAAAAATTAAAGACAATATTACCATTGGTCTACTGATAATATATATTAATACTAGTAGTTTGGTTAAAAAAGAGTTCCGAATCATTTGGGCCCTAAGAAAAAAAAAAAGCAAGGGTCTGGAATCATTTGGGCCCAAAAAAATAATAAGGGCCCAAAATCATCTAAGCCTAAAAAAAAGAAAAAGAGACAAAAGACAAAAAAAAAAATGTCGGATTAGGCCGAGCTAGGTTGGGCCAGGATTCCAAGGCCCAAACTGGTGAATTGCCAAGCCGAATTGCGACCAAAGTATAAGAACAAATAAAAAACTAAAATAAGACTCAAAGACTATCAAAATATGAAGTTAAAATTACTTGATTAACACGTACAAATTCAGGACCTTTTACACCATCTTAGAAATCCAGTTGATCAATGGTACATTTTATTTTTTTTAACAATAAGCTTTTATATCCCCATACATCATTCATTATTATTTGACATTCAACGACAGGATCTATTGTTAATGTCGTAGGGCATTTATGACAGTAACAATTCATGTATGCCTTAGACATCCACAGATAGCACGCCAATATTGTCAAGTCTTCCATAGGACACAGAATAACTTAGTTAACCTGAAGGAAAAAAAATTAGAAAATAATCATAACAAATTACAGGGGTCTCTGTCTATGTTTTCTGAATTAATGAATTTATTTGACGGATTTTGTTGCAGTCACATGTACATATTAATGTGAATATAAATATAATTTAATTCCCCTAAGCTTGCTTACTTGTGATATAAACATTATCTACTAGTCGATACTACTCAAAATTTAAGTAGAGTAATAGATTTATCAATTAATTTACTCATGCATACAGTTAACGTCATGTTACTGATATGAAAATTTGATCAGCTCAAGTTTTTTTCTTTATTAATTAGATGCGGTTGTAGATATTTTCCTAGGATGTGTATTTATAAGCCCTCTTAGGAAATTTGTTTTGGAATTTACTAATAGGTTTATTTATGTTTATGTTCGTGCTTAACTCCTACTATTTAATAAGGAGCTAGTTTGAGACCATGTGTTCAGACAAGGCAGAAGATTTATCTTATCTACTCCGATAAGGTTTGCTAGTTATATGTTGATTTTGACGTTGATGTTTATTGTTGGAAGGTTTTAGCGTTTAGGTTAAACCTATGTGGCCGAAACTTTACAGCTGATTTTCAGTAATATATGTGTATATCTAGCTGTGTAAATATGTATAATTTTATGATATTTATCCTCTGAAATCAGGCAGTATTTTTGTTTTTGGGTATTTTTGCCCTTTTTCGTTGTTTCCCTTTCTCTATAAATTCTATACATACCTAGGCTGTAATTCTTCTTATTCATTAATGATAATCGTATGAGTTTGACTCTCAGTTTAGAGTTTATATGGTTTGAGAGCCAATGGCTTTTTTCCTTGTCTTTACATGTCTCTTCTTTGTCCTAAACAAACTGCAACACATCTGATACAACCTCTGAGTCTTTAATTCCTACTACTGTCCCTACAGCCACCATTAAGTCCCTTGAAACCAAAATAGTCCATTTCATTATATCCAAATCACCAATCTTCGACTGAATGAAGTAATTTTCTGCATTAGTCTCAATCAATTCGGATGTATATCTGAGGGAGAGGGAAGATAGGCTATCTGACAGGTAAGATTGTCGCCCCAGCAAAATCAGATCCTTCTTATACTACATAGGATGTTGAGAATTCTATGATTATGGCATGGTTGGTTAACTCTATGGATGAAGAAATCAATGCCAATTATATGTATTATCCCACTATTAAACTTTGGGATAATGTGTGCGAGATGTATTCTGATTTGGGAAATCAATCTCATTTTTACGAGATGCAGTTAAAGATTGGAGAAGTTCAGCAAGGAGCTCGAGAATAGTGTGTCAAAGTATTTTCATGTCCTCAATGGGCTATGGCAAGAGCTTAACCTGTTCAATGACTATGAATAGAAGAGTCCTGATAACTATTAACTGTATAAAAAGATGGGGGAAAGCGCAAGAATTTTTAAATTCTTAGCTGGTCTTAATGTAGATTAATCAAGGGAAGGATCGTTAGGAGACAACCACTTCCTGTAATTGGAGAAGTTTTCTAAAGTTAGGAGAGAGGAGACTCGCTGAGGTTTCATATAAGTCTAAGCTTTATCATACATCAAGACCCTTTAATTTAATAAATAGTGATGTCTAGGGTCCTTCAAGGATCACCACTTTGTATAGAAAAAAATAGTTTATCATATTCATAGATTATCATACTAGACTCTATTAAGTATATTTGATGTGTGAAAATTCTGATGTTGAAAAATTATTTCAAGACTTTTGAAAGATTATTGAAAATCAATTTCTAACAAGAATAAGTATTACTTATACTGATAATAAGAAGGAATATTTAAAATTTTTTTTTAAAAAAAAGGTATTCAACATCAATCCTCTTGAAATGACTCTGTATAACAAAATGGTAGTGCAGAAAGGAAAAATCACCATTTATTGGAGGTTGCTAGGCATGTTCCAAAATACTTATGGTATGGCATTATTTTGACTACATGTTATCTTATAAATAGAATGCCAAGCCATGATTTAAAATATGTAACATCATTAGCATGCTAAACTTCTTTCCTGATAACAAAATGATTTCGAGCCTGTCTTTGAAAGTGTTTGGGTGCACTATTTTCATTCATATACCTAGCTATCTTAGATCTAAATTGGATCCTAGGGCTGGAAATTTATTTTTATTAGATATCCTACAAATAAAAAAAGCTATAAGTGCTTTAACTAATTTGAAAACTAAGTAGATACAGGTTACTATGGATATGGTGTTTGTTGATAACCAATCATTTTTTAGTCCAACTTCTCTTTTAGAGGAAGAAAGCTAGTGAAGATCAATTTTGGCACACCTCAACACCTTTACCTAATGTTTTTTCAGAAACTGAAATTTTTGGTAACTTACCTAATGTTGCATGTAAATGGATCCTTATAGTAAAATACAAGGCTGACGGTAGTGTGGAAAGGTACCAGGCCAAAATCGTAGCAAAGGGATTTACATAAACCTATGGTATTGACTACCAAGAAACTTTTACACCAGTTGCCATGATAAACACAATTCAGGTCCTACTCTCCTCAGCAATTAATTTCAGCTAAACTTTACACTAGTTGGATGTGAAGAATACCTTTTTAAATAGAAATTTGGAAAGAGAAGTGTTTTATGGATTACCACCTGGTTTTGAAGACAAGCTTAGTAGAAACAAAATTTGAAAATTAAGAAAACCGCTTTATGGACTTAAGCAATCACCCAATGCATGAATTGCATGCTTTGTGAAGGTTGTTAGAAGTCATGGCTAATATCAGGGTTAGGCTGATCGTACTGCATTCTACAAGCACTCAAAAGAAGTGAATGTTGCTATTTTAATTGCTTTACAAACTTAACCATTCATCTAGGATATGGTTTGAATGCTTTGGGAAAGCTGTAAAAGGTCATGGCTACTGTCAAGATCAGGATAATCATACTATGTTCTATAAGCATTTACAAGAAGGGAAGGTTGTTATTTTAATTGTCTATGCTAATGATATAATATTGACAGGTGATGATAAAGTTAAACTCGACAAGGTAAAGAAAATTTTTGCTAGAAAGTTTGAAATTAAAGATTTGAGGACTTGAAATACTTTCTTGGAATAGAATTTGCCAAGTCAAAGGTTTTTTTGTTTCAACTTACTTAGTAAAACTGGTTTACTAGGGTGTAGAGCAGCCAAAATAGCCATTGAATCTAATCTAAAGTTACAATCAGCTAAGTATAAAGAGGTATTAACAGAGAACAATTCCAGTGATCAGTCAAAAGGCCAATTTATCTCTCGTATACTTAGCCAGATATGGCTTTTGCATCAGTATAGTGAGTCAATTTATGTATTCACTAGGTCATGAACATTTTGATGCAGTTTACAAGAATTCGAGGTATCCAAAAGAAACTCCAAGAAAAGGACTACTCTTTGAAAATCATAGTTATTTGGAAGTAGAAGTTTGCACTGATGCGAATTAGGCAAGAATTGTATCTTCTAGCTATTATACCTTTGTTAGAGGAAATCTAGTTACATGGAGTAGTAAAAAATAGAATGTGATAGCTAGAAGTAATATGAAAGCTAAGTTCAGAGCTATTGCTCATAGTGTTTATGAGGTCTTATAGGTCCGAAGATTATTGAAGGAATTGAAGGTTACAAATCCAATGCCTATGAAGGTTTATTATGACAACAAAGCTGCCATATCTATTACTCATAATCCAGTACTCTATAATAGAAGTAACTATATTGAAGTAGACAAATATTTTATCAAAAAGAAACTAGAAAATGAGTTAGTTTGCATGCCTTATATTCCAATAATAGAGCAAGTTGCTATATATTGAAAAAAGTTCTATCAAAGAAGTAGTTTGAGAACATAATTGGCACGCTGCATACAGAAGACATATTCAAACCAATTTGAGAGGGAGTATTAGAAAGCTTTGGTGTTTAGGTTAAATGTAAGTAACCGAACGTATAGGGCTGAGTTATTATAATAGATGTGTATATCCAGTTCTGTAAATATGTATAATTTTAGGATATTTATCCCTAAAAATCAAGCTGTATTTATTTGTATATTTTTTTCCCTTTTTCGTAGTTTCCCTTTCTCTATAAATTCTATATGTACTTAGGATGCAATTCTTATTATTTATCGGTGAGAATCATACAACTTTGACTCTTAGTTTAGAGCTTTTATTTATATATCTATATGTATATATATATATCTATAGGTTCTCAATCCAGTAGATATTTCTTTTAATCTATCCATAGGTATTGTTTTGCCTAATTAAAATTCATCACGTATGTCTTTTTATAGTAAAAAGTGAACAAAGAAAAGTATTAAATAATGGATATTTA
Organism: Parasponia andersonii; assembly: GCA_002914805.1. Lineage (NCBI taxonomy): Eukaryota > Viridiplantae > Streptophyta > Magnoliopsida > Rosales > Cannabaceae > Trema > Trema andersonii. Next base: position 1,459,740 of record JXTB01000009.1, read on the forward strand.
TTTTTATTATTTTTTTCTGACTACTCAAATTATAATAGGGATTAGATAATTATTTAATGACTAAAAAAATACATTTAAATAGAAAAAAAAACCTATTAAATTAGTGCCCATATATATAATTTTTGTTAAATTGATTTTTAGTTTGATGTTTATATGGATATGATTCTATCTTTCTTTTAGTTTGTAATGGGTTTTTTAACCTGCGTATTTGCCGTGGAATATATAAAAAGTATAATAAGTTAGTAATAAAGTTATTATTATATTAGTTATAATCGTTAATAATTTTTTACAATATAATGATATTTGTCTAAGATATAATAAGATGTTGTTCAAAATATTACAAAATATTTTTATATTGAAATAGCTTAATAATTAAATTCATAACTTTTGCTTTCCTTTATTTTATTGCTCCTCTTCACTACAATTAGAAAAAAAAATAGAATAGAAAAAAGTATTAGATTAAATTTTTTTTTAAGGAAAAAGAATAAGTTTTTGCTGTTAAGGTATAAGGTATTTATTTTTTATATAATTAAATTAATTTATCTGGTAAATTTTCACTTCCTTGATACTTTTGCTGATGTTGTTTCTAATCAAAACTACAAAAAAAAAAATATTTAAATGATAGATAATATATTGTATATTTTCTTAGATTAAGTGTAAATTAATAGTGGTATTTTACCTTTTTACAATTATGTTTGGATTAGATATTTTTTTGATTAAGCGGTATGATTGGTATTATTTCTATTTCAGTAATGGTTGGCGATACTAGAAGTGATAACGTGGTAGATTCATCGTCATCAAATATTTTTAAAACAATTATATTAATTGAAGCTCCTTTTATTCTAAAATAAACCTAAAATATTTTTTATTGTCTGTATAGTTGCTCGATTATTGGTGGTAATATTTTTAATCTGTATAACCTTCTTTTATTGTTAATATTGAGCATAGTTTTTTTTATCAGAACTTGAGCTGCTTTCTCGAATATTGTGATGAAGGTAAATCCCATTTCATCTTAAATTATATTATTTAATTTATACCTATTGAAACAATAATGTGAAAGAAGAATTTAGCATAAAAAATAAGTAGAAATATTTTAATTAATGTTTAGTTTTATAAACTATTTTTTCTCATAAGTGGACTAATTAAAGAAATATTAATATAAATTATTTAATTATATGTTCTACCATAGAGTTGAGATTGATGTTAGATGACCACGTATATCACAGTATCTCCCACTTCCTACTTCACGGACTTGACTTAAATAATAGTGGTAAGAATTGTAATACTAACCTTGATATGTTTTAAATTAAAATATTGTCACTTTCACTGTAAAATTTGATTCTATGAAGGTAAAAAACTTTTGATATTAGTTTAGGTTTTAATCTAGAATGATATTTTTATTAATATTATTTTATTTATGTCAACCTATTGAGTTACTTGATCTAGTTCGTTTAGTTCTATAATTGTTTTTCTGTTCTACAATTTTTGCAGCTCTGGTAGTTGTCTTACTCTTGAAATAGGAGCTAGAAGAAATTCAATATGTTATGTTATATGTTGAAACCTGAGTAATAAATTAATTAAAAAGGATCAATATTTAATTAAGATAAATACAATAAGTCTTTTTTTTTTCAATTCAAAGAGATATAAAAGATAATTATTACCTTATTTTTAATGCAAGTTTCTAGTACGTCTATGTTCATATAATATATTGTTGCACCTGCACTTGCAATATATATATTTCTTATTTGACACAAGAGTTTATATTAGTTAATATATATTCTTAAATAAATATTTAATTTTATATATAAAGGTAAAATATAGTTATTGGTTATCTAGATATGGCTTTACTATTATAGACGTAAAAATGGTTATGACTGGTTCTTTCATAGTATTTATAATTTCTCTATTAAATTTTTTTGTTGTTTCATCCCACAAAGTGATTTGTAGTTTTTTACTCTTGTAGTTCAAATAAAACAGTATTGAAGTATGGTAAAAATACAAAATTATTATCTTTTTAAATGTGTCAATATTAATAATAAATGAATTATTTACTTGATGTTTTGTATTATTAGTATTCATCTTGGTGTCATTTTGTCCTTGATCTCTGTCTCTTCTAAATCTTATACTTCTATTAACATTCCCATAACATCTATTATAAGAAAAAGAAAAAGGGAAAGAAGAATTAATATAAGAAAATTTAAATAATTGTTAGTACGTGTTAATGAAGAAATAATTTTGTAATTTATTATATCTTACAAGATACCATGGATATCTATTCTTATAGGTACTTGACTAAAATCTATGAAATAGAATTTATACATCGGAATGTTTGTTGTTAAGACTGTTGTTGAAGCGAAGGACGTTGCTCTGGCAAGTTGAAGCATCATAGTATAGGGAACAACTTTGTATCTCAGTTATTTTGTGCGATATTAAAATTGCTAATTCTTTATACTTGTCCTTCAGTTATTTGTTGAAAAATATGATCCGTGGATTGCTTCGTTCTGCATTTTAGAAAAAATCATTTGATTATTATATAGTATTGTATAATGCTAAATAATAAAAGATATACATATTAATTATAGTAAATTATAATATAATGTAGTATGATATAATGTAATTTAATACTATTATTTTTACCTTGCAATCAACTAAAATATAATCCAGACTTATGAGATGTCCAATTGTGTAATTATTATTATGACAGAGTCTAATGATGTGACCTTCGATCACTCCGTAAATTTTATTTGGCTTAAGAGATCGTACAAGTGTTGCCATTTTTATTTTAACTGTAAAAGGAAAAAAATTTTAATAACATAAAAATTGTATATCAAATATTAACAAATGTAGATATAAATCTATACTAACATGATAATTTTATAATGCTTAATTAATAATGTAATTTTTTTACTTACATAATATTATATAAAATTTCTTCATAAACTATATTTTTAATATGAGTTGAATATTTATTAATGGATTCATTTATTAATATATATAGTCCTTTAGGAGTTGTTACTTATGACAAAGATACATATAATTGACTATATGTAAAGATTTCATTTTATAAATAAATGCCTATTTTATTTAATGATTGTCCTTAGTTTTTATTTATTGTCATTGCATAACAGGTTTTTATAGGGAATTATTATCTTTTTAAGGCGAATGACCATTTAGATTCATTAACAATTATTTTTATTCTTAGAAAATATAATTTTTTACTTTTATTATCTAAATTTATAATTTGACCTTCTATAATTCTATTTGTTAATTGTATGATGATAGGCTTCATTCTATTTTATAATCCCATTGATTAGTTTAAATTTTGAAATTAACATTATTGGAGTTTTAATTTTAAGATTTAATTCATACGGTCATACGCCATTAAAATTTAAACTATGTAAAAATTCTTGAAGATATAATAAATTAAGTTTATTAATGTTTTTAGTTGAAGCTATTATTATATTGTAACTGTAATATATTTTCGATTCGTTCGATATTAATGATAATATATATTTGTTTATATCATCGAATATACTATTTTTTGGAATTATTATTGCTCTATGTCGTATATAACTGATGTTATTAAAATCTTTTTCAAAATCATCATTTATTAATTTCGAAATTTTTTCAATTGGATTTGATTCGTATTGTATTATACATTTTTTAATTGGATTTGATTTGTATTGTATTATACATTTTTCGGTATTTTAATTCATGTTACATATTCATTTTCAGGATGTTTTCTTCCTTCTGGAGTATTATTTCCAATATTTGATATCCATTTTGAAAATTTCTTTTTTTCCTTACTCAGTTGTTAGGATTTTTTAATCTCATATTTTTTGTTAGAGATAATAATTTAAAATATGGCCATAGAAAATAATTATTTATACTTGCATTTATTATTTCTTCTTTTGTTCCAAAAGATATAACAAGTAAAATTTGTTAGAAATAACTGCCTAATATAATTGTCATTCTGCCAACGGTTAGTCAAAATTATCTTTTCAATCTTATAGTATTTTATCTAAAGCTTCAAAAAATTCTTGTTATTCATTCGTGCTTTATTTCATAGTATTAATGATATTTTTTCAATTAATTTTGCTAACTGAGTTCCTTTTTTGATGTGGCAAGTAGAAAATTTATCAATTGATAAGGGTATTTAGAATCTTGAATGTGCAGTTCTACCTTTAGGTAATAATAATAAAATTATTCTAGATGATGCAACAACTAAAATGATTCTATTATTTGGTCAAACTTTTGTAATAATAGTATTCTTATGATATCTTAAAGTATTATATGATACCCAACTCCTCACAACATTAAATAACCAATAATAATATCATTCCATGACATTTTATTTTCTTTAATTTTATTCCTGAGTTTCTAGTCACATTCAATTCCGCACATAACATAAAACAACCAATAATAACATGATGTAAAAAAAAATCTTTTTACACTGATATAATATCTACATGTAATTTTCAATATTCATTTTAGAACATTAGTTATTTTTATTAATATTTACTTCGAAGTAATTTTGGAGTGAAATACTCAAAATATGCACGCTCTAGTATGAGTTAACGTGTATTAAGTTACTACCTTTAAATGATTATTTGATTTATTTTTATTAGAAAATACTTACTCCACATGTTTTGTTAATTTTGAATTATCTTTCCATTCTATTTAAATAGTTTTATAGTTATAGTATCTATTCAGTGTTACAAACAAAAAACTAATAATAAATTATTGTGATTATAACTCTTATTACTATTGCAATTGTATTTAGTTAAAGACCGACTTAGTGGGCACATAAATTTCCATAATACTCTATTTGACTTATTATATTATTAACAATTTTGTTAACTTGTATTAGATGACCAATATTGTGAAGTCAGCGATTTCACAACTTAATTCATAGGCATCTATTATTTAGTGAGATCTTTTCTTGGCACCTCTAGATATACCTTCCCCTTTATCATCATTTTTTTCCATTTGTATTCACATGGAGGCCATCACATACTTATGTACGTCTAAGTCTCAATAGTTACTGCAGCAACAAAAGGTGTCTAAATTAGTAATATTTTTGCTATGCTTAATTTAAAGTATTTATAAAGTAAGATAATTGCATGTGATTATTACTTCTATCTATAATGTTTTCTTTTTGGTATTTCGAGGCTCTATAGTTATAGTTATGATAATCTTTAAAATTAGTTACAGCACATTTCTAAATTTCATGTTATTGGTTGTATCCCGTTTAGTTGTTATATAAAATGTATAGTGGGATTTGATACTATGATTTAGGTGAGTTGGTATTAGTATATATATGTTCTACGATTAAAAAGTTTAGTAAATTAAAGGTTTAAGGTCAGATTGGCCCATATATCTATATATACGTATATATACATTTTTATTAATTTCTTTGTACCTATATTGATTATGTTACGCCCCCTAAGCTTAACTATATGACTATGTAGGTCAAACTAGGAAGCATTACTCTTTTATAATCCATATTTTTAGTTTTTGCAAAAAGTTGGGCTAAATTTAAACTTTTCGAGCTCTAAAACAAAAGAAACTACGTGGCATTACTTTTTGAAAGTGTCTTTACAAAATATACAACTAAAAACTGCATATC
>JXTB01000009.1:1504097-1515200 GCA_002914805.1 Parasponia andersonii
AATTTATTTGGAATCTGACTATGGTATATGGTGATCACGGGATTTGATTAACCCTGTAGTGTACACACTCGATTCATAAATCCGAATTCTTGTTTGAACTTTTTTGGCGGTATGAACACTAACACTAACCATTATTAGTTAACTGAGATTTATGACCTGTTTTGTTTATAACAAAAGATAAAGCAGAAAATGGAAGACAAAAACAGGTTAACAAGTTCCTTATTGGGCATAACAAGAAAAAAAGAAAGTTACTGATTGAACATATGGTGCCTATGTGTGGCCAAATGTCTCACAGCTCCAGATTTTGATGGGAAATTAAAGCTGATTGATACTGAGGTAGCAGAATCTATAATAATAATTTACATGTTGTCGTGTATATTATTTTTCCATGTTTATTTAATTTGTAATGGCAACCAAAACTTGGAAAAAAAACCCATAGAGTGCATTTGCAACACTGGGGAAGTTATTTTTGTTCCCAATGGATTAACTTTTTTTTTGATAGAATTAGTGACAAATGACCCTATTGTTACAAAATGAATAAGTGAGATTACTAAAATAATAATAATGATAATAAAAAGAGAATAAGTTGAGAGTTAAACGCTACAAAAAAAAAAAAAACTTAAGAGTGATATATCGAGGAGGAAAGACTATAGGACTCATAACTTTTTGAAAATTTCATTTTTCATTGTAATTGTTAACTGTTGTAAATACTCATATTTGCTTAATAATTTTTTTAAGATACATTCATGGGAATTTGAATCCCAAAACACACACTTACCTATCCAACTATATGAGCTAGACTCAAGTACCATACTTGCATAACAAAATAAGTTAGCAATAACTGGAAAAGAATTTTTGTGGTATTCTGATTCTAATAGTTACAAAATATGACAAGGATGAGTTAAAGATTTCTATCTTACATATGAATAGAATCGTAGTTTTTCCATGATATGAAGTGATTTAGACCGAAATAAGATTTACTTTTGTCATATTTTCTTTTATGTTGCAAGAGAAATATATTATTTTTCCATGTCGATCGTTTGCTTTTCTTTCTTTGTTTTTTTCTTTCTTTTGTCCTTTTTCAAAGCTTTCTAAGACTTTTTTGCCATTACGTACCTTATTAAAAACAAAATGTATAGATATTATATATATGTTGTTTAAAGATTTACTTTACTCTTTTAGGCATGAGATCACTAAACAGAGAAAATTTTCTTCAAAATTGAAGTAGGTTTTTCAATAAAGATCAAGTGAACTCTAACTTATATTTTATAATACACTATAAATAAATTATGTGTCATACATTATTTAACCATCTAACTAAAAAATAGCAAAGCAGATGAATACGAAGATGGAAAATTTATGACTGTGCAATGAATTTTATAGAGTAACTTAAAGATTAGATATATAAATATATATTGACATTAATGGTATGTAAAAAGTGGAGAATATGTATCAATAATTAATGAATAAACTACTATTAGTTTATGAATCGATAGATAAAGTTTGTAATTTTTATGTTGAACAAAAATGTAATTTTTCTCTTTTGACGGAACAAAATTTGGTTAATTCTCATAATCAATAGTTTTAGTTTGTTTTCCTTAAATGAATATAATAGTAAATGAATTTATGTAAAATACATGTATCATGACCATGTTATGAAATTATACCCAAGATATAATAGTTGCTGTTGAAACTTATGTATTAGAGGGATACAATATTTTTGGTTCATTTTCATTACTCTCCAAACCTTGCCGTTGAAACTTGATATTACATTTATATTCTTGTAGAGTTGGGAAGTGTTACCTAATATTGGGACCTTTGGATCTTATTTACCAAATACTACATATTAGTTCTTGAAAATAATGTCTTTTTATGCTATCCTAAACTTTGAATTACAGTACATTGAAGTTTGAATTCATTTTAGGTCAGGCATAAATATATTTGATTCGATTTACCATCTTAAGTAGCCCATTTAGTTTTTAGATATGCTCATTTTCATAATAGTGTCTCTTCGTTGAGCATATTAGACCCTTAATTGAGAAAATATTTATGTATCATACGAAAAAGGAAAAATGATCATGATATATATCCAATGTGGGGTTTCGGATTCGGATATATGAGTTATGCTTTCTATTTTTACTCACTAGTATCTATTGATTGTAGTGCATTTTGGATATTATACTTACTTTTATGTTTATTTGGTTGCTTTTTTTTTCTAGTTTTTATAGTTATCTATATATTTTAGTTTTATATCTAATTTGTATTATAATATAGGTGATTTTATTGTGGAAATGCGCACACACTTGGCACCAAGTGTTGTATATGCACATATATGCACACACTTGGTATTAAGTACTGAGTGTGCACACTTAGTGCGCATACCTCTTGGTGCTCGATGTCGTACGTGCAGCTTGTTAAACATAATTTTTGGAACATGTGTTCATCATTTTAGTGCACCAAAATGTGTAATAAAATATTGAATACCAAAAAAAGAGGAGGCAACTTGTACCGTCTTTTAGAGGATCCTTAGTAGTTAGGATCCCCTAAAAGTAGTACAAGTTCCCCCTTTTTTTTTTGGCACTTAAAATTTTATTCCTTAAAAATTTTAGATTTCATAATATACATAATAATTATTAATATTAGATTAAAATCATAGTAAATAAAATTTGTGTATTAAATAAAAAATAATCATATGATACCTAAAATGATAAAACACCCCTATAAGACATAAAATACGCTAAATTTTCCAAAATAACTCTAGAGTATACGTGATACTAATAAAAGATGTAGATTTTCCGAAATACCCCTATGACACTCAATACATCCCTAGAGGATCTGAATTTACGAAAAGGCTTCTAGAAGAGTTAGAGCTCCCGGAGATAGCGGTAGTAGCTGTAGAATTCCCAAAATATCCCCAAGATACTCGATACACATTCCCTTTCTTGTTAGCACTTAAAATATTATCACTTAGAATTGTAGAAAAATAAAATTGTGTAATAAATAATAAATAATAATATAAAACATAAAATGACAAATATACCATAATGAGACATAAATGTATAGAATTCCAAATACCCTTAATAGACCTGATGCACCCGTAAACAACCCCAAAATTACTAAAATAACCCTACGAGTCCCAATTCACTCTTAGAAGACCCGAAATTATAGAAACACCCATAGAAGAGTTAAAATCCCCCAAATACTCCTAGGAGTCCCGTTAGACCCCATGGAGACCTGAATTTACGAAAATACCCCCAGTAGAGTTAGAATTCCCAAAATATCCCTAGGAGTCCAAGTACACCCCTAGAAGTCCCGAAATTAGGAAAATACTCATAGAAGAGAATAATCGATCTACAGTTATTCTGTTAGTTGATGATTTCTTTTCAAATATATAATCTTGAATAGGATAGGACCTTACCTTTTAGTAATGGAGTGATAAGGTGGATTTAGGACATATGCACATGGAAGCACTTGCAGTGAAGTGGTCCATCAATGACTATCTAGCATATGCCTTAATATCAAGTTGGAGTACAAAAGGGTATAAAGCCTACCAAACTTGTAATGAAGAAACTCCATCTGTGAGGATCTGAAATAAGGTAGCATATATTGGGCACATACGCTTTCTTCCGATGGATGATAAAATGAGGAGGAGTAGATAATATGATGGTCAATATGACTGAAGGCCGCCACCTAACAAGTACTCCAGAGATGATATTTTGAGTCAGTTAGAGGACTTCCAGATCAGGTTGCCTAGGAAACACAAAGATTATGGCAAAGGGAAGAGGAAACATACTACAGTCGAGCTAAATTGGTCGAAAAAAAGCATTTTTTTTTAGCTTGACTATTGGCGGCACTTGTTACTGAGACATAATTTAGATGTTATGTACATCGAGAAAAATATGTGTGACAGTGTCGTGGGAACTCTCTTGAGCATCGAGGGGAAATCAAAATACACAGATAAGGCTAGACTTGATCTTGCAGATATGAATATTCGCAAGGAGTTACATTTATACAAAGTGGAAAACAAGTGGAAGAAGCCACATGCTTCTTACACTTTAAGTCTTGGGAGCGAAAGAAGTCCTGTCAATTTATCAAGTCAGTCTAATTTTCTAATGGGTTTGCTTCCAACTTAGCAAAAAATATGAGTGAAACAGAAGACAAGATATCTAGTTTAAAATTACATGATTGTCATGTCTTGTTCTAACGTCTTCTACCTGCTGGGATTAGACCGTATTTGAAAAAGAAAATCCGGGAGACTATCTCTAAGTTGTATTTTTTTTCCAAAAGCTTTGTATACGCATATTGAATGTGGCCGATCTAGAAAAGTCACAAAAGGATGTTGTAACTATATTAGCTAAGTTGGAAAGAATATTTCCACCCGCGTTCTTTGATATAATGATTCACTTGATTCTCCATTTACCAGAAGAAGCAATACAAGGTGGACCCGTTCATTTTCGATGGATGTACTCAATTGAGCGGGCCATGGGAGTTTATAAACAGTATGTTCGAAATCAGGCACGTCGAGAAGGGTCTATTGCTAAAGCGTATGTTGTTACATAGGCACTTATATTTTGCTCTATATATTTGCGAGGTGTCGAAACTCGATTCAATCGACTCGAACGCAATGAAATTGCTGTTGATACTTGACCAAACCATATATTGTTAGTCTTTAAGTCTATTGGTCACCCAATGGGCAAAAAAGACATTATTATTCTTAATCCTTCTGATCGGCTTAAAGCTGAGTGGTACATAATGAACAACTGCCAGGAAGTACAAAAATATCTTGACTAAGTATTTTATACCCTGCTATGCTTTTTATTCAATATTATTAGAACTTCCCTAATGTATGACACTACATACATATAGTGAGTATATGAGAGAGTTAGAGGCTAAAGGTGGTGCAAACCTAGAATGACAATAAGAAGTTAAGTTTCTTGCATGGTTTAAATCCCAAGTAAGCTTCTCTTGTAAAATTTCCTAGATTTCGCTAATCTTTGCACCAAATTATGTGTTATCTAACAATTTTTTATATTAGATAAATCAATTATGAATATCAAATTCAGATGAGCTCAACAATGAATTATATGTGTTGGCTAGTAGATCTAACTTCTCAAATTCCTCCTACCCTAGTTATGTGATGAATGGGGTGAAGTTTCTAGTTGATAAGCATGATAGTAAATGCAACTCCTAGAATTGTAGTGTCTGTGTTCCTGGATTTGATGGGAACTACTTCTATAGTATACTGGAACAAGTTCTAGAGTTATCATATATTAAAGGGTGTAACGTGGTATTGTTTAGATGCAGGTGGTTTGACACTGATCCAAGAAAAAAATAGATTCAGCGAGACGAACAATTCACAAGTATATACACAGGTACTTACTGGTATAAAGATGACCCATTTATACTTGTATCACAAGCAGAGTTGATTTATTACACCAATAATGATAAGAATGGGCCATTGTGGAAACTTATTAACAACTATACACCTCGAAACATATGAGTTTTTCTAGGTGCAGTAGATGTTTCTGATATTGTATCAACAAGCACTGATGTTCCTATTTTGCAAGAAGTGAATTCTTTGTCATTCCAATTGTGGTTTGAGCTTCTAGAAATGGAAAATATTCGATTTCATCAAGAAGATGTTAAACCGGATGAAGTTGACAATATTGATGACCTTATCTGTCAAGCTCGTGTTGTAACCCCTAATGACTTCTTAGTTGATGATGATGAGTTCTAAGATGATACTTTAGAGGAATACAACGACGAAGAAATTGAACTTGATGACGATAGTGATACAAGTTCTGAAGAAGAGAATGAAATATCTGATAATATAACATAATTTTATATTCTAGTGTGTATAGAATTTTGAAAATTTTGTGTTTATTATTTTTTATATTGCTATGTAACATTTCTAAAATATGATAATTTTTTTTTGTAGGATGTCTTGCCACAGGAGCACTCCCCTAGCAACTAGTGCTGTCTCCAGTTCCAGCTCTGGAGATGATAGACTTGATCCCAAGGAAAAGAGGGTTAGGGAAGAGACGAGAGGTTGTTCGGTCGAAAAGGAACTTAGGAGGCTTAAGACTAACCAATTGAAGGTCGAGTTTTGTGAGAAGACAGGAAAGCTTATCTTCGATCATAGCAAGATATTCTTGAACATTCTTACCAAGACGATTAGAGAAACCATCCCATCTTCTATTCCAACGTGAAAGGGTGTAAAGAAAGAAGACATTGAGCTCATCTTAAACCAGATGGAGGTCAGTGAGTTTGCTAAAAGATTATTTTAAGCTATTTTAATAAAAGCCTTTATTAATAATTGTCTATTTTAATTTTGCAAATGAAGTTTGATTATCCTCAATCCGTACAAGAACTTCCCTTCGATCAGTGGAATATTTTGTGCAATCATTTCAGTTCTCAAGAGTTTGAGGTAATTAACATGATTTTACAAAACAAAAATTGATTATTAAGAATAAATTATAATCAATGGTGAAATTAACAACTTGTGTATTTTTTCAGAAAGTCTCGACACAGAACTCGGAAAATCGGTCTAAGCAATTGTATCAGCCTGCACAGGGGTCATCTAGCATGATTAACCAGATGAAGGTAAAGGTTAGAAAGTTAAACATTTTCTCTAATCAGTACAAAATATACTATAACCAAATAATCTACCTTTTTTTTACTACTTTTCATAGGGCAACCTAGAGACTGGAGAGGTTATGAGCCCTATCGACTACTTCGAGAGCCGCCATCTCAAGTCGTCTGGTTGGCGGAACGAGTACACCCAGGAGAAATATGTAAGAATTCATTCTATTTATTTGAAATATTTAATTTGCGTATATAAATTATAATTACTTTAATTTTTATTTTATTTTGTAGGTGGAAATGGTCATGTCCAGGGCGGAGACGCTCACTCAAACTCAGTCTCGTGCTCAGTCTGAGCTTGGGGATAGTGCCTCGTCTACTAAGTCTATGGTGGGGCCAGAACAGGTCGATGAATTTCAGATCATGTCCAAGACTTTAGGGACTAGAGCTAAGTGGCAGAAAGGGTTGGGAGCACTCCTTCGGCTGAAAAGTATAGGAGGACAGAGGGCTGCCTGCACGGGACAAGTCGCTAAGACCATCGCTACCTTGAAGCAGCAGCTAGCTGAGAAGGATGCAGAGCACGCACAACGGATTGACGAGACTCGGCGATAAATAGCCGAAAAGGAAGCAGAGAACCAATGCCAGCTCGAGGAGACTCAGCGACAATTCAACGAGCAAAACTGAATGCTTCAAATATTGATTGCAAAGCTCGGCATTGAGAAGCCACCACTTTCGCCTCTAGAATTATAGACGTTTTTTATTTTATAATATGTTCTAATTTTAGATATAATTTGTATAGTTTCTTTATTAAATAAAATTTGTGTTAATATATCTTCTTCCAAATTTTAAAATATTAGTTAACAAAATTAATTATTAATTATTAATTATTATTAATTAATAAATAATTATAACAATCAATTAAATAAAACTTTTTTTAACAAATTAATTAAATTTTTGCCGACGCATTCACCGACGGGTTTTATCATCAGTAAAGGTATTTTAATTTTTAAAAATAATTTCTAGATATTTTCACCGATGCTCGTCGGAAAATGTATTGTACGTTTTTAAACTATTTCTTTAATAACTTTCACCGATGCATTTATGTGTCGGTAATTATTTAACTTTCACTGAAGCGTTTATTCGTCGGTGAAACTCAAGTAGATTTCGAATTTGGTCATGTTTTCGCCGACATAAACCGTACGTCAATAAAACTTATTAATGCATCAGTGAAATTTATTTTTACTGACAAAATTAAATTACTGTCAAAAAGTGACATTTAGTTACATTCTTACACCGACAATAATCACGGACGAAGAATTATATCAACAATTATCATATACCTTTCGCCGATATTCTTTTACTATTTTTTTCCATAAAAAAAGGGGTCGGCGAAAACATGTTTACTGTGTGAGCGACAACAAGCCATAACCCATTATCAAGCACTAGATTAATCAATTAATTACAAAAGTATCGTAAAGTAAATGAACAAATATATTGACTAATACTGCAAGACAGCTCTAGGTTACCGAAGTGTGAAAAGTAATAATAATAAAATAGGTGGGCAGAGTCTTTAAGGTGAGTTGTCAATTCGTAACACGTTTCAAGTAGAAGTGCAACTGTTTCGCTAATCATAAAGCTGCTCTTTTTTTTTTGTTTGTTTTTTAATATTTTTGTTTCTCACTTGAACGATTTGATGCTGAGGGTGAAATGGCAGAGACGTTCTTTAACCCTGTTATTCACAAGTTAGTTGATCAAGTAGCCCAACAAGTTGAATTGCTGAAACGAGTCCACAACGAAGTGAATAGCTTGAAAGATGAACCTGAGATCTCCAGCCACTCGTTAAAGATGCAAAAGCGACGCTATCGATCTGAGATCAAGCGAGCAACGCTACGGAGGTATGTTATTGGATTATTTAAAACCGCGATATTATTATTTTACATTTTATTAATTGTCGACACTTTATTATTATATGATTTAAAATATTTAGTAATAAAAATATTATCATAAAATAGTAAAAATATAAATTATATAATTATTATATTTAATGTAAGAAAATGTAAGTAATTGATATAAAATTAAATAATTAAATAGTTATATGACATTGATATAGAAAAAATCCAATTAAAGTAAGAGATGTCCAAAATTAATATAATTAAGTAAATGTATTAAGTACATATAATAATAGTCTATAATCCCAAATCGTTATTCTCATCTTCTTCGTGTTGGAAAGTAAAACAAACTTTATTATTCACTCAAATATTTTTACAAGAAAAAATTCTCAACTTCACTATTCAAGCTCACTCACTCACTCACTAGAAGTTATGTTTCTTTCTCTCTTCTCTTCACTCTTAGAAGCATTGCTTCTTACTTGATGCTTAGAACTCAAATAGGGAGGGATATTTATAATACATGAGAAATAATGAGAACTACACAAATAAATAATTACAAAAATCCGTAAGCCATACATATTTTCTTCTACACACTTCTAATAATAATCTAAGTAATCAAATAATTCACATATAAAAAGTTAATATCTAGCTAACACTAGAAGATTCTAGGTGGAAGACTTATTTAATTTGGACTTGGGCTTTTTTCTTTTATGAGCTTTGCACTTGGGCTAACTCCAACTTATTAGGCCTCATGTTGATGGGCTTAAAACCCTTCTTATAGGCTTAAACAAGTTTATTTTCAACATCCCCCCTTAAACTTGTTTTATAATACCAAGTCAATTTCTTAATCTTACAAAGTCTTCAAACTTGAGTGGCTTGGTGAAAATATCAGCAATCTGATCATGTGATCTCATATACTCTATTTGTACTTCTTTGTTTGCAACACATTCTCTTATGTAATGATAGCGAGTGTCGATATGCTTACTTCAGTCATGAAAGACTGGATTTTTAGCCAAAGCTATTGCTGACTTATTGTCAATATAAATCTCTGTTGGCTCCTTTTGAGGTATGTTTAACTCTTTCCACAACCTTCTTAGCCAGATTGCATGACTAACACATGACGTAGCAGCTACATACTCAGCTTCGCATGTTGAAAGGGTGACAATCGGTTGTTTCTTAGATACCCAAGTGAAGACAGTTTCTTCCATTAAAAATACAAAACTAGTTGTGGTTTTTCGATCATCAGTATCTCTAGCCCAATCAATATCACTGTAATCAACGAGTTTGTAATCATTAGAAACTGAATAGAATAAGCCAAGATTGATCGTACTTTTTAGGTAATGGAGAATTCTCTTTACAGCTTTCAAGTGAGTAGTTGTTGAAGTTTCCATATAACGACTCACTAGTCCAGTTGCATAGAGAATATCGGGCCTTGTACATGTCATATACCGAAGGCATCCAACAAGGCTCTTAAAGAGTGTTGGATCCACCTTTTCAACTTCATCATCTTTGAATAATTTTATTTCGCACTCCACTGGTATACTTATTGGCTTACAATCATCTATATTGAACTTCTTCAGGATCTCCTTTGTATAGCTTTCTTGGGAGATAAAGATGCCTTCTTCCTTTTGCTTGACCTCTATGCCGAGGTAGTATGTCATAAATCCGATGTCTATCATTTTAAACTCATGTGTCATTACTCTTTGATTTCGTCAAACATACTTGGATTACTTCCAGTGAATATGAGATCATCCATGTACAAGTATACGACTAAAATATCTCCATCTTTAGTCTTAACATAGAGAGCATGTTCATAAGGGCACTTAATGAATCCATTCTCTTGGAAATATTCGTCAATTTGGTTGTTCCATGCTCTTGGTGCTTGCTTTAGATTGTAAAGAGCCTTCTTCAGCTTCAAAACCTTATCTTTATACCCTTTCATCTCATAACCCAATGGTTGTTCGATATAGACCTCTTATTCAAGAACTCCATTCAGAAATGCGGACTTATATACATCTGATGAATCTTCCATTTATCTGAGCAGCAAGAGAAATAATTAGTCTTATAGTTTTCAATCGTGCAACAAGAGCGAATATCTCGTCATAGTCAATGCCAGTTCTTTGACTATAGCCTTTTGCGACTGGCCTTGTTTTGTTTCTTTCTACCTCTCCGTTGGCATTCTTCTTCACATTGTACACCCATTTTATACCGATAGCTTTATGACCTTTAGAAAGAGTGGATAGTTCCCAAGTATCATTCTTCTCTATGGCTTTGACTTCTTCATCCATCACATTCCTCCATTATTCATCTTGTACAGCCTCTTGGAAGTTCATCGGTTCACAATTAGCAAATAGGCAAAATAGAGTGAGGTTTTCGAGTCTATCAGTCACCTCATATAGATCTTAAAGACTTTTTGTACGTTCTTCATGCCTCTCAGTTAAGAAAGATAGAGGTGAATCTCCATGAGTGAATGATGTTGGTGAGGAAGGTGGAGTAATAGCCTCCTGATGGACTTCTCTTGCTTGCTCTGCTGGTGTTTCCATATCTTCAAATTGTGGAAAGAAATTGTAGTCATTTGTTTGAGAACCAAAGTCCCATTCACCTTCTTCATCAAATATTACATCTCGGCTGA
>JXTB01000009.1:1515662-1527898 GCA_002914805.1 Parasponia andersonii
CCGAGTAAGCATCCTTCACAAAGTTGATCAGGATGATTGATGCATGGCAAGCCTCTCACCATTTCTTTCTTGGACAGTAGCTCTAGTCCTCCAAATTTGAGATGCCCGAATCTCAAATGCCATAGCATTGATAAATTATTGTAACATGCTTTCAGACATTTTGCCATATCATTTTGAATGTTAAATAAGAACATTCTATTTCTTGACATAGGCACCTTGGCAATCAAGTTCATGCTCTTATCTCTTATAGAAAGACTATAACCTTTCAAGTGAATATCATAGACTTTCTCTAAGAGTTGTCCCAACCTCAAGATATTTGTTTTCATTATAGGTACAAAATAAACATTTGAAATAAATTGATGCCCCCTATTTTTTAAGCGGATAAGAATTTTACTTTTTCCTTTTACCGTTATTTTTGAATCATCACCGAAAGAAACATTCCTACTAATTGATTCATCAAGCTCTATAAACATTGATCGACGCCTATACATATGATTGCTAGCACCGGTGTCAAGATACTATGTGTTATCTTGTCCTCCATTGTTGTCTTTATATGTTAGTAGCACGGTGCCATTTTCTTCCCTTTTCTCTTCAATGTAATTGACTTTCTTTTCAATTCTGCTATTGGGTGCTCTACACTCTCTAGCATAATACCCAAACTTATGACAATTGAAACATTCAACGTGAGACTTCTAAGGCCTTGAGTTTATTTGACCTCTACCACGACCTCTTGTAGTGCTTTCTCCTCCTTCGAAATTGTTGATATAATAATTGTGGTTGTTAGAATTCCAACCTCATCCATGACCTTGACTTGTACCACGTCCTTGTCCTCGGGCTTGTCCTCTACCACGGCCATGTTGACTTCTTTCGCTATATTGGCTATCTTCTTTCTCTGTAAGTTGTGTCTAGAGAAGCTGCTCCTTAAAATTTGGCTTCTTCTTTTTCTTTTTCTCATGAGCTTGTAAAGAACCCAAGAGTTGTTCTATCGTCATGGCTCCCAAATCTTTAGTTTCTTCGATGACAGTAACAATATTCTCAAACTTTGGGTTTAACGATCAAAGAATCTTTTCCATGATTATAACATTTTCAAGTTTCTCACTTTTTCACTTCATTTGATTCGAAATGGTTAAAACTCTAGAAAAGTAGTCAGAAACTGACTCTGTCTCTGTCATGTGTAATAAATCTAACTCTCCTCTTAGAGTTTGAAGGCGGATCTTTTTGACCTTTTTTTCTCCTTTGTATGAAATTTGAAGTTTCTCCTATACTTCCTTAGCGGAGGTTGCACTTGAGATTTTCTCAAACCTGTCGTCATCTAAGGCCTGGTAGATGAGAAAGAGAGCTTTTTTGTCTCTCTTTCTTAAATCTTTTAAACTATCCTTCTGTGTTGAAGATAGTGTTGCCTCATCTTTTGGCTCTTCCTAGCCTTTCTCTACTACTTCCCAAACATCATGTGCTTCAAGGAGGACTTTCATTTTGATAGTCCAATTATCAAAGTTATTACCTTGAAGTGGTGGAACTTGAAGAGATGCTAAAGTTTCGGTAACCATAACTCTTAACAGAGTAAACTTTTGGACACTTTGACTACATAGATTGATCCGGAACATTGAAAAACCTTAAGATTGACTTGTATATCAACTGGTCAAAGTTAACGCTCGGTCTACGGTCAACGATGTGGTCAACGGCTCTGAAGTTGTAGTCAACGGCGCGATCCAATTGCTCTGACGGCTTGGTCAACGGCTCTAATGACTTGGCCAATGGTTATGATAGCTTGGTCAAATGGCATTGAGTCGGCTTAACTTGGTGAGTTGACTCAGTTATGACAGTAAACTTCCGACAACTCGTTCAGAGTCGTTTGGTCTCCGATTGGGCTGATTTTTGCAGCAGTATTTTCGTCTCGTCGACCTCTTCGAGTTGATATATAATAGTAATATATTTGCAACAAATAGATAATACTCCCAATCTCAAGAATTCTTTTCTGAAGTGGAAGATCAATCAAAACTACAACCACATAGCATACTTAGAATTTCATGAGAACTCACAACCTCGCTCTGATACCACTTTGTTGGAAAGAAAAACAAACTTTATTATTCACTTAAATACTTTTACAAGAGAAAATTCTCAACTTCACTCTTCAAACTCACTCACTCACTCACTAGAAGCTATGCTTCTTTATCTTTTCTCTTCCCTCTTAGAAGCTTTGCTTCTTACTTGATACTTAGAACTCAAATGGGGAGGGGTATTTATACTACATGAGAAACAATGAGAACCACATAAATAAACAATTACAAAAATACTTAAGCCACACATATTTTCTTCTACACACTTCTAATAATAATCTAAGTAATCAAATAATTCACATGTAAAAAGCTAATATCTAGCTAATACTAGAAGATTCTAGGTAGAAGGCTTCTTTAATTTAGACTTGGGCTTTTTTCTTTTATGAGCTTTGTACTTGGGCTAACTCCAACTTATTGGGCCTCATGTTGATGGGCTTAAAACACTTCTTATGAGCTTAAACAAGTTTATTTTCAACACTTCATCCTCCTCGCCTTCATCTTCTTCACGAGTAAGAGAATATAGTGCAAGATAAGTGAAACATGCTAGCAGGGTTATGGTGGGGCATGAGAGCGTACAATGTTAAAGTAGAGGCTGGTTCGAGCATAGGGCAAACATGCTAACATTCAGTGCAACAAAATTCTCTGCATTTGTGCTATTTGCTTTGCTAAACTATAAGAGATTACTATTATTGAGCAATTATCTCCTGAGTAGCTGCCTCCCACTGCTGGGCTCCCAACATGTACTACTGGCTCTCCTACATGGATCGCTGAACATCATCAGGTACTGAAAAGTTCGGTGAGGCCGATCTAGTACTAGAAGCATATCCAGTCAAATTATGGCCAATGTCTCTCTTAGATTTGTGATGTATACTAAGACCCTCATTCACTGGCAGAAGTAAATGAGCTCAAACTAGCTTAGGAAGATACATGAGATTAAGTGTTTTCATTCTAGTAAGATACATGAGATTAAGTGTTTTCAATCTAGTCATCTTATTCTGTAGAAAAATTAAAATTATTATATGAAAAGAATAAGAGAATACCAAAAAAAAAAAAAGAAGAAAAAACTAATAAGATACGTAATTGGACTCAAATGGTGCATTCGGCCATCCTCCCTGTGGCTTGAAGTATCGCTCTCTATAACTCTTAGCGATTAGCTATAGGTCGCCATTAGTAGGATTGCATTGCAAAAATTCATAACGTTACATAATTAATTATAAAAAATTAAAATACAAAACACATTAAAAGTAAAATTAAAAGAACGACTTTTGTATTACTTTCTTGGCTTGTTTGCTCGCAATGGACATTGCTCCATGTTTATTCACCGTAATCTGACCCACCCTATTTGTAGTATTAATTTCAAACATCGCCTAGAGGAAAATAATTAATAATAATAAACTACTTATAGTAGGTTAATTAACATTGAGTAAGAAATAAGTAAATAGTAAATACATACTAATCCTAAACTTTAGAGAGTCAAAGAGATCACAATTCTTCTCCCATGTTGTGGCATCCAGCTCCTTAGGCACAGTGGAATGTGTCTTGTTCATATCAAGAGCATTTTTATCGCACTCAACGAACTTGAAATACTCGTTAAAGTCAATCTTCCAGTCGCGGTAAATATCTGCCACTATTCTCTAGATATCTTCCCTCACATTGTTTAGATCACCATCTTGTTTTACAAGATCTTTATAGTCAAAAAATTCCAACAATTGCAAAAAAGATTATTAATTTAAAAGAAAATGCAAAAGCATGATATTTAATATATATTTATTATTTATTACCTCAACAAACATGAATGATAGACCCTTTCTGCTCAGTTGGAACCGTCTTCCAATTCTTGTACCAAGGATTCACATGCTATCGGACGAGCACTCAAATCAAATGCGAGAATTTTTTGAAAATCATCAACTAGGCACCACATGCCTCCCAGGTTATCGAATCAGATTGGTAAGCATCTTTTTCCATGTTCTGTAAACAACTAATGCAGGTTCGACGCCCTTTCTTCGATCTCACATTTCTCCTGATAGGTGTTGTGAAATAAATAAAGACATTGATAGGCAGAGTCCATATATAGAGTAAGGACAAAGTAAGAAATTCAATATATTATAAAGAGTCCATATATAGAGTAAGGACAAAGTAAGAAATTCAATATATTATAAACAATCCCTGACTCGTACTACCTAGAGACTTTGATAAAATGTCATGGAGGGTCGGCACTTCTATCACCAGCGTGATAACTAGACTCAACCGCGGCTATAGTAGGCTATAACTATGTGCACCTATAATAAATTTATTTTCCACTTTTATTTTTATATTTTATTTATTCTCATTCCTTATGTGTAGTATAGACTTCTTCTTCAGTTCTCATACATTTTTAACTTTTTGTTCATTTAATTACTTTCTAATTATATTATACATTTAATTTATAAATTTGATGATTTCATAATAATTTTTTGGCTTTTATTTAATCATATTACATTGCCTTTATTCTTTCATTTTAATTTAGATGTGTTCTTATTTTATTATTTGTTTATTTTATCTTATCATTTTAATTTGTCATAAGTACTTAATTATATAAATTTTCTAAACTTTTGACGGAGTAAAAGTATTAAATAATTAATTATTAGTCGATATCAATTACTTCAAATTAATATTTCATAATTGTCTTACTCAATTAACTAATTGATTATATTTATTATTATATATTATATTTATTAAATAATTCAAATTTCTAACTTAAAAAATTTCTAGCTCATAAACTAGATTACAAACTACTAAAAAAACAAACAAATTTAATTCAACAAAATATCCAACATAATATCTAGCTAACAAACAAATTCTCGTTCTAACCAATTTTTTCTTCTCAATCCACATTCAAAAAACATAAACATATTCAAATTTATCTTAACAAATAAACCAAAAACTATTAACATCAACCAATAAATCAGCGGATTCAATAAATATTCATATCTAATATTTATTTATCTTTCTCCAATAAATCAACTTTATCTATGTTATAAAAAATATTCAAAATATTAAAAAACCAATCACATAATTCTACACATCCAAAATTCCAAGTCAACATTATACCAAATCCAGTAATAATGTAATCTAACCAAAAAAATAATCTCACACTTTTTTTTATATCCTATAACTAAGACTAAAGTAAAAATAAACGTATACCAAATCTGATTTTCTTTTAACTTATTCAACTTATTTCTTTTAATTACAAATTGAAATAAAACTCTAAAATAAATCTAAATATTACAACATAATCACACCTCCAAAATATCAATTTTTTTAATACAAAACTATTTTTTAATTATTAAAAGAAAGAAAGACAAAACCTAAATTAGAGAAACTAACCTAGTAGTGATGGCGGTGGAGGGGGCAGACGACGGCAGTGGTGGCAGCTACACCAAAAAATTAAAAAAAAAAAACAAGAAACAAAAAAAAATGACAAAAATGAAAAGAAGGAGAAAGAAAAGTTAATCAAACTAAGAAAATGGAAGGACTGAACGTGGTGAAAAAAGAGAGAGGAGCGCGCATTGCCTCGGCTTGAAAAGTTAAGGTTTGGGCCTTTTCTGCGAATAAAAGAGATGCCTTCCGATATTCAATTCCTAATAAACCTCAGATCTCTTGAAATTATCGACATACCAAGGGAGTTTGTGATCGGTTTGCAACCAGAAGGAGGCCATCATTATTGGAAAATTCAGCATGTACCAGTTGTCAGTTTCTAGCACAAAAGGAAATGGAGGATTTATAACAACTATAAACTGCGTGCACCAGAGTTGTTGATTCACGATATTGTTGCATTAGGGTAATTTATCAATCTAATTCACAATTGACATATTGGGTTGTTTAGTATTTATAAACGCTGTTAAGAAGTTCATTTTGCATTTTTACTTCCACCTTATGTTGATGCTCGTGCTTAACAACTTATAACAAATTTTTGAAGGAAGTGTGCTCAAGAAGTGTGATGCCATATGTTTAGACAACGCAGAAGAGTTATCTTATCAACTCTCTTAAGGTTTTAAGTTATTGATTTTCATGTATATGTTTGTATGGATATGAGCTTCTATTCTATTTTTGTCTTAGTGTGTGATGCATTTCGTAAATACTGAGCCAAAGAGCTTGAGGCCAGTGCTCAATGAAGGCGGGAGATTAGTCTTGTCCTTTTTTTTTTTCAGTCCTCAAGTCCTTAAGTTATTAATTATTGATTTTACATATTATTAGCTTTTTGTCATAATTAGAAATCCAAAACCATAACTTTCAGTAATTTTAAGTTGAAACAATAATAAATAGTGATTTTTCAAAATTCAAGAAAATCAAGTACTTGGAATTTTAATTTTTCTTCCTCAAAAGTAAGTAAATTTCAAAATTATGAATCCTCTCGTTAGTTTAATATCTCGAGAAAGCATACTCTTAAAACTTAGATGAATTCTATTTAATTCATTTAGAAACTTTTTACTTAAAATCTTAATTTTTGGTTAAATGAGTCCAGAGTGTAAAATAGTTTACAAAAATTATTTATGATTCCAAGTGCTTTTATTTTTAATATTGTTACCCTCATACATTCACTTAGTAAAAATAAAAAACAGGGCTAAATATTTGAGTGAGAAAGAGGAATCAAACAAGATATAGGCACACACTAGAGAATAGGACTATGACGGCAGGCACAAGCTAAACAGTTTGTCTAACCATTGAGACCACTGCCACAACTACACAAATACCTGAAAGTGGGAGGAAGTAACCATTGAGACCACTGCCACAACTACACAAATACCTGAAAGTGGGAGGAAGTAAGAGGTGTGAGTACATAAATACTCAGTAGAGATTCAATTATAGGTTTTTAACTAGAATAAAATGCTTACTTTCAAGGTTCTTTATGATCAATAATTATTCAAACAGATTTAAGAAATCCAATAGAAAACAATGTCCAAGAGTTTAAATCTTTCAAATCATTGTAAATCATCATCTCAAATCAAAGTCATTTTCCAAAAGTTCACACATTTGTAAAATATAGTCTCACAATGAAATCATTTTTTTAAAAGTTCAAACATTCCAAACCATTATAAAACATCACATAAAATCTAGTATATATCTATTCAAGTCAAGCATATAACAAGCAATACAGTCAGTGACATGTATGAGCAACCAAAGACTGGTGATCGTAAATATGCAATATATTATGAGCCACTCTAAGTAGGTAACTATATATTTGTACTGTATCCGAATCACCTAAGTTATAATCTAGAGTATAATATGTAGTCTGAGCACCGTAAATAAGGTATCATAATCTCTCTTGATGGCAAAACTCCTCCGCGACACTCCTTCTTCTCTAGCGATGTTATGCCATTCTAGTGGCTGTGATAGCTCAGTGGGGTACATTTCCGAGGATGCTATTTCTGATTCGGTGGGTCATAGAAGTCAACAATGGCCAAAGAAGCCTCGAGCTGCTTTGGTTGTGGGTTATAGGTGATGGTAAATTGACCTAATACTTAGGAAAATCATACATGCATACAGATATGGAAAATACATAATCATATTATGAACGCAGCGGAAAAATAGCGGATTTAGGTTTTAAAATTTTACGTGAAAATAGTTTTCATAACCATATAACACACATATATCATATATAAGATCATGTACAACATAAATCAAATCTAGATACAAAACCCTAGAGATGAGATTAGGGTTTACCTCTTGTAGCGTGTTCCTCCTTCATCTTCTTATTGATGGTGATCAAACCTCCAATTCTAGATCTTCTTATCTATGCTCTTGCTCTTGGTTGATGAAGCGAGTGGGCACTAAGTCGAAATCTTCGTTGGAGAACGATCAAGAACGCCTTCTTGATTCTATGGAACACCGGGATGTGAGATGAGACTATATAAGATTGTAGGAAACATTTTTCTCTCTCCCTTAGCCTAGGTTGGCCGAAATCTCTTTCTCTCCCTATGCCTTATCCATGTGACTCTATATGAGTTACTGTGTAGTTTTTTCTCTCATATATCTTATATATATGGAACCAAAAACTGCTAAACCTAGTCCAATTCGGATTGGGCTTGTTCTCCAATTTAGGCTTTGGGTGTATTTTTATAAATATGTCCAACTCATGAAACTTATTTATAAAAATACCAATTTCTGTGTAAAATCATTATTTTACACAGTTTTATGAAACTAATTTCACAAATACCACCAACCAATTAATGAGCTTAATTGTGCTAGACAAGCGACCTAATGGATCCAAATAATCTAAGCTCCAACAATATGATAAATACATAATAACTGTTATTATAGTATTTATATAAATATTATTAGTAAAAGGGACACTCCACTAAAGGCCCAAACTGCACTCTTAGATTAAATGTCATGCCTTTTATAGAGATTTAATCAACTAACCTTGATTTACCGATCCATCTAGCATATTCTATACCACATATATAATCCATATATAATGCTGTAGTTAGATAGGTGAAATTAACGTAATACCCCTCGAATACCTATTTACCTTTAAGTTACCATCTTTCTATCAACGAATAATATTGTCGATAATTTTGTTCTCAATAGCCATTTAGAAAAAATTATCAACTAATTCACAAAGTGAATACTAATATCTTAGATTTAATTATTCCATGAATCTTGAAAGAACCTAAAGTGGTATTAATATATAGTGTCCTTAACTATTTGGTGTTCTCATCAATTCATAAGCCATAACCTCCAATATACCAGAGTTCACCTCTAATTTCATAGAGCTTAGTCTTTTAACAAATCAAAAGGCTTTAACCCATGAAAGCAAGTCCAGTCAAACATCAAGTATTAAGATTTATATGCTAAGAGCTAGTTTATGATAATATAAGAATTGAGTTACGGCACTCCAATTCTTTATATTACCTAGTCTAGTTTAATACACATAACTTATTTATGTTGTGTTAGTGTTTTTATCAGAAGTTAGATACTTCAATAATTTGAGACACATCATTCTCGTTGAGATAGACAAACACTACAACCTATAGTAAATAAAGTATTCCATCTTTATTTATAGATTGTAAACTACTTCATTTAGACTTAGATAAAGAAACAAGTCTCCCCATAATTAACACTTAATCATGTTTGTTCTTTATACACATATAAAGTCATGGAATCTTTTTGAGATGAATAAACTATTCAACAAAGATAGTTTAATCTAGCAAATATTATAATTGCATATAAAAGAAAGTTATTTATACTCAAAAGGATAAAGTTGGAAATCTACTTTTTAGGGCAAAAATCCCAACAATAGGCGACGTCGGGGATCAAAGAGAAACAAAGAGACGAGGGAGAGGAGAGAGAAAGAGCTGAGGGGAAATGAGAGTGCCCACGTGGGAAACAATAAATGAGCATCAAAATTTGCAAATAAACCCTTAGATAATTCCAACATTTTAGTCCCTTAAATTTGCAATTTTATCGTCAATATTTCAAAATTTTAACACTTAAGTCCAAATTTGTATTTTTACTTTATTTTATTTGATTCCTGTTGTTATTTTGTTTTTAAATTACTGGTCAAAAGACCAAAATGCGCCTACAAAATTAAGAAGTTTTGCATCCTTCTCCCCTTGAAAGAATTTCGTCTCGAAATTTAACCACAACAGGGAGTACAAGTAAAATGGTAAGAAATAACATTGAGAAGGAGAGTGAACACTTGATTGCAGAATTAATATGTATCGAACCCAACACTACAAAAATTAAGAAATGTGAAACATATACTTTGCCTTTGTTGTTACAATTCTACCAACATGCCAATGCCATACAAAAGTATGTGACAGGGATGTACACAAAGAGACATAGAATCGTAAGATGGCTCACCAATAGGCATAAGACCTTGACATAGGAGATAGGAAATGATGACCCAAATTGGTAATTAATCGTAGAAGCAATAACGTTATTCAAGACTAGAAGTCGGAAACATAAGACTTCTATAACCAGAATACTAATTGTAAGGCACCAGATAAGTATAAGAGACTAAATGTCAGGTACATATAATATTGTCCCTAGTTCATAGGAGATCAATAATACATTAGGACAATTCCATTTGTCTGCCACTAAAACTTGGTCCTGATCAATTACTGAGTCCGAAGACTCTAATAGAATCCTCATCAACACAAGATAACACTCAATAAGGTCTCGAGTAGAAAATAATTACACTTGTGTTACACCACACACAGGATAGATGAGTTTAGAGGACAAAAATAACAATAAAAGTTCAATGACATAAGTCATTTACCATTCCTCATATCGAGTGAAAAACAACTATGTACACAAGACATTCTTAATCATGTACACAAGACATTCCTTGTCAAGGATAAGACTAGAATAATCATGAATGGATATCTCCAACAGAGCAGTACATAGCACAATGAATAATAACAAGTCAACCACTGTAATTCAGGCATATAAAATATAAGTATCCATATAACAAGTATAGCCCAAAGAATTTCTAAGTCTTTTACCTAAAGTAATACCATATGGTAATATATCCAGAGACTTTAAAAGTTTCTTTATCTAGTGTAGGGATTATAGCAATAATCCGAAATCATTAATTACCTCCAAAGAATTTCCAAGTTTTTTGTATAAGGAGAAGTCATATAGAAATGACTCAATATTCAAAATGCAAATAAAACCAGTAATAATACTAACAATACACTAGAAATAAGGTTTCAACAGAATAGATCGTCTCTATAGTGACGTCTATCTCCTATCTAACCTCATTTCATTTTAAAATCAAAAATAATTTTTTGAAAACATGCAACACAAATATCAGGGGCATATAGGAATACTACACTAGTTTACGATAGGATTTTACCTTGGCCATAAGTAAACCAAACTTAAACTTCAAGTATTCCCTTTGAAAATAAAATATAACCATAACACCCTCTAGTTTAACCATATCATCATATACAGTCAAACTATGAAGTATTATTATTTCTTAAACATTATCTTTAGTTTTGTTAAAAAGGTAGGCAAATTTTGAACTTTCTAAAACCTTTAAACAAAAGTAACTGCATGACATTTCTCGTTAAAAGTGTATTTACAAAATGTACAATCAAAAGAGGTTTTCACTAGTCTATTTTGCCATCAACAGTAGTATTTACATTACACCAAAATATCTCAAAATAAAAATGTCGTCCCACAGCTCAAGCTAGTCTACATCGTTACGGTCATGGCGACAAAAGGCAAGCCAGGCAACCAGCTAGTCAATACGAAAATGTGCCTCCTCATCTGCATCACAAGACTAAAATGAGCTAAAACTCAGTAAGTAAAAACTATGCATGCTTATGAATACTTTAAAATCTCATAAAATTTCCATTGTACCCTTTTCTTTCTTACACATTTGAATCCATGCATTTTCCTTGAAAATTATTCTTAGTTGGGCCCCTAAGTACATTGCTTGTCCCGTAAGTCAATAGGCCGTGATAACATTGGGCGAAAACTATGGCCAAGAGTAAAAATAAGGTGCGACCATCGTGTGAGGTTTTTTTTGAAAACTCCTTCCCTCATCAAAAGGGCATCCCACACCCCGCTAATATTGTCCCGTCTCAATGGGGCACATTATAAAATCCGCAAATCCTGCTTCAACAAGAGAGTCTGCATCAACAGACTTACCTATCCAGCTCTGACAAACTAACAATTGCCATTAAAACTTATCTTATAAAATTGATACAATGGTACTCACTTTCAAATACTCTTATAATAAAAGTCTCCATTTGCATGCAAAACATGCCATGCACATGCCATTTCATAACTTTCATGAATAAGTAAGTTTCACATATATACATCTTCCATATAGTTCTTGTGATGCAGTTGTAAGTCTTTACTTACCTCGTGTCCTGAATAGGAATCGATAGTGAAAAGAGTCAATATCTTCTAAATATTAGTGTGCTAGTCACCTGTCATAAATTACTATTATGAAAGACGCACATTTTACAAAAAGAATGCATTAAGATACTTGAACAAGACCGAAATCAGAACTTTCACCAATTTAGGAAACTTAATCTTAAAATGACTTAGGAGTATATAAATCACTTAAGGTACTTAACAGCCAATATCTAGCATTGAAAAACTATTCAAAAGTAGTAAAATATGAATGTTAGTTCATTAGCACAAAAATGATCCAAAATGGCACCTAATTTTGTAAAACTA
>JXTB01000009.1:1527942-1568740 GCA_002914805.1 Parasponia andersonii
ATTATTAATCAAATAATTGCTTTGGTTTAAGGGCTAACACAAAAGAAATTAACTATAAGTTCAAAATCATACATAATGCTCACTTTGACTAGTTTGAGATTTTGTTGGAGTTCTTGCCTTCTACCTCCACCAAACTGATTCTCTACACTTAGAATTAGATTTTTGGACTTAAGAAGACCTGAAGAAACCATTATTTAAGTGGGAACAAACAAAGAATTGAAATTAAAGGATAAGACCTAGAAAGAAGAACTTAATAGAATTACCTTGACTAGTTTTGGTATATCTTGCTTTCTAGGGCTCCAATTTGAGTTCTACCACTTGGAAACTCTTGAAAATATTTGAGGGAAGTTGAGAGAAGTTAGAAAAAGAATTGAAGAGTTTCAAGTCATGGCTGGAGAGAAAGGGAAAGAAAATGACCAGATTTGACCCAAAATCAACGCTTAATGGCTAAGAAAAGGTATAACTTAAATTCTAAGGGGTATTTTGGGTATTTTACACATTACTTTCCATGTGTTCAGCTCTAAAACATCCTTAACATAGTCACCACGTTACTGGTCACTCCTATACACCCAAGTATAGCCAAAGTTGATCAATCCTATCTTAGAAAGTGAAAACTAGTCATACTTTGACTTATGATTCTATATGGCCAATCTTATTATAATTTGGTAGAACCTAGTCCCATAACCAATCAATAAGCATACAAATAAGCCAATTACACTCCAATTAACAATACAAATATAGTATTACTTTCATAATTATATTCTTTATTCTTTTAGCACACCGAGCTCTCTCTCTGAGGTTATTGAACCTTTACACTACATTGGGACACTTCGACAATTATTAGTGTAATAACATGTATATAAATGCACATAACATAATGAATGAGTATATTACTATAAAACTAGTATTAACGACTTCTAGATGTTTAATATGCAATTAGAACATATTTATTATTGGCTTAGTATGCATGTGAGAATCTTGGGCACCACAATTCTCCCTTCCTTATAAACTTTCGTCCTCGAAATTTGCTTACCCAAATAAGTATGGATACTTAATTTTTATCTCTTCTTCTCTTTCCCATGTGGCCTCTTCCACTTCATGGCTCTTCCACAGTACTTTGACCAAAGGGATTTTCTTGTTTCTATGTTCTTTATCTTTTCTATCCAAAATCTTCACTGGATGTTCCTCGTAACTCACGTCTTGATTTATCTCCAATTGCTCAAAATTTAGAATATATGAAGGATTTGAAATGTACCTTTTTAACATAGAGACATGAAATACATTGTGTACATCCGACAATGATGGCAGCAAAGCAAGTCTATAGGTAACATCTCCAACTTTTTCAAGTATCTCAAAATGACCCATATATATATGGGACTTAGCTTTCCTTTCTTCTCAAACCTCATGATTCCTTTCATGGGAGCAACCTTCAAGAACACTTTGTCTCCAACATTTTCTTCTTTGAGGATCTGAATAACATTTCTGTCTACTTTAAGCAACTAGTATCCTTTTTCGAATCTTTTCTGCTGCCTCATTTGTCTCTCTTATTAATTCTGGACCCAGAAATTTTCTCTCTCCCACCTTATCCCAATGAATAGGAGATCTACACTTTCTTCCATACAATGCTTCATATGGGGCATTTCAATGGAAGCTTGGTAACTGTTATTGTAAGCAAATTCTATAAGTGGCAAGTATTTGCTCCAAGATCCATGGAAATCCAACATACAAGCTCTGAATATGTCTTCAAGGGTCTGTATAGTCCTCTCTAATTGCCCATCAGTTTGAGGATGAAAAGCTGTACTAAATACCAATTTTGTACCTATTGCCTCTTGAACACTCCTCTAAAATTTTGAAGTAAATCTAGAATCTCGATTAGAAATGATAACTTTTGGAACACCATGTAGTCTCACAATCTCCTGAACATATAATCGAGCAAACTGGTCCAAGTTATATATTATTCTAACTTGAAGAAAATGAGCTAATTTAGTATATCTATCCACAATCACCCAAATAGCATCATGTCCCTTAGTTGTCTTAGGAAGTCCAACAACAAGATCCATAGCAATCTCTTCCCATTTCCATTGGGGTATATTCAAAGGCTTTAATTTCCTAGCAGGTCTTTGATGTTTAGCTTTGACTTGTTGGCACGTGAGACATTGCTCTATAAATTTAACCACATCTTTCTTCATAGTAGGCCATAAGTAATATACCTTTAAGTCTCTATATATCTTTGTAGTACCAGGATGCACAGAGTAGGGAGTGGTATGAGCTTCTGTCAATATCTTCTTCCTAATAATTCTACTGGACACACACAATCTATTTACATATCTAATTACACCATCACCAGAAATCTGAAAGGACATCTCCTTTCCAGATTCTATCTTACTCTTTAAATTCATCATATAGGGATCCGTATTTTTGCCTTGTTTGATTTTCTCTAAAATTGTTGGTTGAAGAGTAAGAGCTATCAATCTTTATGTTAAACCTGTAGGCACAATCTCTAATTCTAACTTATGAAAATCCATTAAAAGATGTTTCATATCAACATGCTTAACAGTCATAGTAGCCAATGATTTCCTACTTAGAGCATCAACAACCACATTGGTTTTTCCTGGATGATAGTTAATCTCACAGTCATAATCTTTCACTAGTTCAAGTCATCTTCTTTGTCTCATATTCAGTTCTTTTTGGGTAAAGAAGTAGTTTAGACTCTTGTAATCTGTGTAGATCTCACACTTCTCCCCATAGAGATAGTGTCTCCAAATTTTCAGTACAAAGACAACTGCTGTTAGCTCTAAATCATGAGTAGGATGCTTTTTTTCATATTCCTTCAATTGCCTAGAGGCATAAGCAATGACTTTGCCATTTTGCATCAGAACACATCCTAGACCATTCTTTGAGACATCACTATAAATAACAAATCTTCCTGATCTGGATGGTATTGAAAGTATAGGGGCTGTTATCAAACGATGCTTCAATTCCTCAAAACTCCTTTCACAATTTTCGTTCCAGTGAAACTTCACATTCTTCCTTGTTAAATGAGTCAATGGAGAAACCAGTTTTGAGAAACCTTCAACAAAACGTCTATAATAACCTGCTAATCCCAAGAAACTATAAATCTCAGAAATATTTGTAGGTCTTGACCAATTGTTCACAGCTTCAACTTTCGTTGGATCCACAGAAATACTATTTTCAGAAACCACGTGACCAAGGAAGATAACTTTCTCTAACCAAAATTCGCACTTCTGAAACTTAGCATACAACTGCTTTTCTCTAAGAATTCTCAATATGGTCCTCAAATGTTCCATATGCTCCTCTCGTGAGCATGAGTAAATAAGAATATCATCGATGAAAACTATAACGAATTTATCTAAGAAATCTTTAAACTCTCTATTCATCATGTCCATGAAAGCAGCTGGGGCATTAATTAATCCAAAGGGCATTACTAAAAACTCATAGTGTCCATATCTAGTTTTGAAAGCTATTTTTGGAATATCTTCCTCCTTAATTTTTAACTGATGGTATCTTGTTCTTAAGTTAATCTTTGAAAACACAGAATCTCCTTGCAGTTGATCAAACAAATCATCAATTCTGGGAAGCGGATACTTGTTTTTGATGGTGACCTTATTCAGCTCCCTATAATCAATGCAAAGCCTCATAGTCCCATCTTTCTTCTTTACAAACAAAACCGAAGCACCCCATGGTGAAAAGCTTGGGCGAATAAAACCCTTATTTAATAACTCTTGTAACTATATTTTTCAGTTCCTTCAACTCTGCTGGGGCCATTATATAAGGTGCTTTCGAAATAGGAACCGTACTGGGCAATAAGTCAATAACAAAATCTATCTCTCTATCAGGTGGTAACTCAAACAAATCTTCAGGAAATACATCAAGAAATTCACTAACTATCGGCACTTCCTCTGGCTTCACTTTTAACTCTTCTCTAGTATCCACTATGTTGGCCACATAACCCATGCATCCCTTTTCTAGTAACTTCTTTGCTCATATTGAGGAGATTATTGGAATCATCGAGTTTCCACTAGTACCAACAAAAGTGAACTTCTCTGTACTTGGTGGCTGAAATACTACCCTCTTCAAATAGCAATCAATAGTAACATGATATTTTGATAACCAATCCGTACCTAAGATAACTTCAAAATCTTGCATATCCAATACTATTAAATCTATACACAAATCTTTACCAGCTATTTGGATTGGACATGTCTTGAGAACTTGATCAGAACATAAAACTTCTCCTGATGGAATGGTTACACAATATATGAAATTCAAGTATTGTGGTGTTTTGCCCAATTTCCTCACAAATGTAGGTGATACAAATGAATGTGTAGCCCCTGAATCTATTAATGCATGAATATGAATACCAAAGATAAGAATCTCACCTGCTACAACAGATGGGTTCGCCTTGGCATCTTCTTTGGTCATTGTATTCACACAAGCTGGGACTTTCTTCTGCTCATCTATAGCATTCGGACAATTTTTTGCATAGTGTCCAGATTTTTCACATAAGAAGCAAGCACTAGAACTATTAAACACTCTCCACGATGGGTCTTCCCATATTTAAGACGAACAGTCCTCTAAGTAGTAGCTGATTATGTCTGTTGACCTGTTGCTTGGCATTTCTGTGCCTCTTGTCTTTCTCTTTGATTCTGTTGCCACTTTTTTTTATTTCCACTAGCCCCTGGTTGAGATCCTCCTACAAAGGTTGTATTTCTCCTTGTCATATTTATATTCCTGCGAATTTCTTGAGCTCTTATAACTCTTAGTTCGGCTTCTTCAGCTTCAAAAGCTTTATCTGCAACCTCAGTATATGACATATCTTTATGAGCAAATATCTTAACATCCCAATAAATTTCTGCCTTGAGGCCTTGAAGGAACTGGTTTACTTTTAGCTCATTGGTACTCACCATGTACAGAGTAAAACAGGATAACTCTTCAAATTTCTTTATGTAGTCACTAATAAACATACTACCTTGTTTCAGATTAACAAACTCAGCAGCCTTCATCATCCTATGTGCATTGCTGAAATATTTTCTGTAGAATATTTCCTTAAACTGCTCCCAAGTAAGCCTAGTAGTATCAATGATGGACTTCATAGAATCCCACCAGTGTCTAGCATCCATCTAGAATATAAAAGTGACATATGAAACTTTTTCCTTATCAGAGATTCTAATGTAATCGAAAATACCCTCAATACTCCTAACCCACTCTTCTGCCAGCATGGATCAGTTTCACCCTTGAAAGTTGGAGGCTTATTCTTTCTAAACCTCTCACAAGCAGGTTCATAATTTTCTTGTCTAACTATGGCCTATGGTAGTGCTTGATCTTCACGTCTTTCCTCCCTTTCTATAAGCCTTTCTAACTGTCTTTCTTGTGTCTCAACCAACTCTATCAACCTTCCTATAACAACATCTTTGTTGATCTCATTTTCAATAGTACTTGTCTTATCATCCCTTCGCTCACTTGTTTGAACCACCCTTGGCATGATTCTCTGTATAGTTGCCATTTCACTTATATCCATGCATAACAGCCAGTAACAAAGATATAACATATGGCATCAAAGTTAATGCTAACACAGGATATTAAAACATACTGGTTGACTGAGCTTTTTGTCACACGGTCATACCTATGTAGACAGTCTTCAGACACGATTAAACCTCCGCTCTAATACCAACACTGTAACACCCCCTAGTTTAATCATATTGTCATATAGTATTATTCTTTCTTAAATATTATCTTTTGTTTTATAAAAAGGTAGGCAAATTTTGAACATTCTAAAACCTTTAAACAAAAGCAACTACATGGTATTTCTTGTTAAAAGTGTCTTTACAAAATCTACAATCCAAAGTGGATTTCACCAGTCTATTTTGCCATCAACAGTAGTATTTACATTACACCAAAATATCTCAAAACAAAAATGTCGTCCACAGGTCAAGCTCGTCTACATCTGTATGATCATGGCGACAAAAAACAAGCCAGGAACCAGCTAATCAATACCAAAATATACCTTCTCATCTGCATCACAAGACTAAAATGAGCTAAAGCTCAGTAAGTAAAAACTATGCATGCTTATGAATGCTTTAAAATCTCATAAAGTTCTCATTGTACCATTTTCTTTCATAAACATTTGAGTCCATACATTTTCCCTAAAAATTATTCTTCGTTAGGCCCCTTAATACATTGCTTATCCCGTAAGTCGATAGGTTGTGACAACATTGGGTGGAAACTCTAGCCAAGAGTAAAAATAAGGTGCGACCGTCGTGTGAGGTTTTTTTTGAAAACTCCTTCCCTCATCAAAGGGGCATCCCACACTGTGCTAATATTGTCTCACTTCAACGAGACACATTATAAGATCCGCAAATCTCGCTTCAACGGGAGAGTCTGCATCAACAGACTAACCTATCCAGCTACGACAAACTAACAATTGCTATTAAAACTTTTCTTATAAAATTGGTACAATGGTACTCACTTTCAAATACTCCTATAATAAAAGTCTCCATTTGCATGCAAAACATGCCATGCAAATGCCATTGAATAACTTTCAGGAATAAGTAAGTTTCACATAAATACATCTTCCATATAGTTCTTGTGATGCAGTTGTAAGTCTTTATTTACCTCATGTCCTAAATAGGAATCGATAGTGAAAAGAGTCAATATCCTCTAGATATTGGTGTGCTAATCACCTGTCATAAATTACTATTATTCAAGATGCACATTTTACAAAAAGAATGTATTAAGATACTTGAACAGGACCGAAATCAGAACTTTCACCAATTTAGGAAACTTAATCTTAAAATGACTTAGGAGTGTGTAAATCACTTAAGGTACTTAGCAGCCAATATCTAGCATTGAAAAACTATTCAGAAGTAGTAAAATATGAATGCTAGTTCATTAGCACAAAAATGATCCAAAATGGCATCTAATTTTGTAAAACTAATTCGTTTGCTTCTAAATGGTACCATTTGGTTTTAAAAATATTTAAACAGTATCTTCCCTATTTTTAGGACATCTCTATATGACTAAAATCATGGTTTAAGACCTGTGGTAGCAATCAACAAACCAATTCCCACATATACAAATCAAAAGAAACACCTAGGATAACATAGAAGTACATTTTAAATCTTTTTTGGATTAGACAAGTTTAATACTATTTGTGCACTTGTCTATGGCTACAAACAGTAGCTAAATTAATGGAATAAATAATAGAATCTATGACATATCCATTGCAAGTTGAGGAAATCAGATTACAAGTATAGAAAGCTTAATACACCCACGGAAACACTTGAATACACAATTAGCAATTTTGGGGCTCTAGGTGTAACCTGAATTCTCCACTTAAATTTTATATTTCTAGTAATATATAAGGGTTTCTAAAACCATTATTAATCAAATAATTGCTTTGGTTTAAGGGCTAACACAAAAGAAATTAACAATAAGTTCAAAATCGTACATAATGCTCATTTTGACTAGTTTGAGCTTTTATTGGAGTTCTTGCCTTTTACCTCCACCAAACTGATTCTCTATGCTTAGAATTAGATTTTTGGACTTAAGAAGACCTAAAGAAACCATTATTTAAGTAAGAACAAGCAGAGAAAAAGAAGAACTTAATAGAATTATCTTGACTAGTTTTGGTGTATCTTGCTTTCTAGGGCTCTAATTTGAGTTCTACCACTTGGAAACTCTTGGAAATGTTTGAGAAAATTTGAGAGAAGTTAGAAAAAGAATTAGAGAGTTTCAAGTCGTGGCTGGAGAGAAAGGAAAAGTAAATGACCAGATTTGACTCAAAATCAACACTTAATGGCTAAAAAAAGGTATAACTTAAATTCTAAGGGGTATTTTGGATATTTTATACATTACTTTCCATGTGTTCAGCTCTAGAACATCCTTAGCATAGTCACCACATTGCTGGTCACTCCTATACACCCAAGTATAGCCAAAGTTAGTGAATCCTACCTTAGAAAGTGAAAACTAGTCATAATATGACTTATGATTCTATATGGCCAATCTTATTGTAATTTGGTGGAACCTAGCCCCATAACCAATCATTAAGCGTACAAATAAGCCAATTATACTCTAATTAACAATGCAAACATAGTATTACTTTTATAATTATATTCTTTGTTCTTTTAGCACACTGAGCTCTCTCTCTAAGGGTATTGAACCTTTACACTGCATTAGGATACTTCAACAATTATTAGTGTAATAATATGTATATAAATGAACATAACATAATGAATGAGTATGTTACTATAAAACTAGTATTAACGACTTCTAAATGCTTAATATACAATTAGAACTTATTTATTACTGGCTTAGTATGCATGTGAGAATCTTGGGCACCACAATAACACGAGTTCAACAACTCTCAGTATCGACTTATGAGTAAACTAGTACTTGTGCTATCAATGATACCACCACAATGATGCTTATTCCATCTTAATTCAAGTAATAAGTTTCAAACTGAACTCAGTACCAATAAATTCAATAGTGAATCTAATCCACAAAAAATTGTTATAAGAGTCTCTAATAATCTCCAAAAGTCAGTATAAGTAAAGTACCACAAGTAGTACTTGCTCATTAATATTAAGAGGGAATAAATCAATAAGATTGAATCTTGTCATTGTTAATCAATAAATAATCCAATCTAATACACTAGGACAAAAAAATGTTTCTCACTTGATATATAGTTTGCTAATTAAACTATCAAGCACTTAAGATAAGTAAATTTTCTTTCAAAATCTAGTTAAGCATAATAGAGTTTTTCTTAAAATCAAAAAGCTTTTCAAAAATTTTTAAATACATCTCTCCAAGAGATTTAAAACCACATCTTTTTTTTTTGTTGGCAAATCACATTATGTAAATAATTTCTTATAGCTCTTTGTTAACGAAAAGAATTTAAATTATGCTTTAATGAGGCTTTTTTTGAGTTTTTAAAACTTTGAAGTCACCATACTCTAATAATTTTATTAAAAACCGTTTTCAAAAGATATTTTAATAATAAAAAGAACCTATAAAGTATTTTAGAAAATAGTAGACTGTGTCAAGTGTAATTTGTTTTCTTAACCTCAATCAACTTGTCGAGCAAATTAATTCATAGCTCTTATTTATTTGAAAATCTATGTGTCATGAATCGAATAGTTTAAATTTTTATTTCAAAGAATATACCATGTATCATTATGCATCATTTAAGTCTCTCCATGGCTTAGGCATTTAAAATCAAAATATTTTATTCAAAGACCCAAATGAAATATTATTCCAACTCTCTAATACTAGGAGTTCCCAATACTTAAAAGAACAAATTAAGACTAGTCACATAAATGCTCAATTATCTAATTCAAACAAATAATGCTAAGTCAATACAACTTCACTTAAACAATAAACAAACATCTATTAAGTAACAAGGATTTACAATCCAATAAATGCTAAATTCATGTCCACCTTAATAAGATAAGTCACATATATAATAGAGAAGTTTAGAAGAATAAACGTATCCAAACAACAAGGCACATATAGCCATAATGATAAGATTTCAAAAAAACTCCAAATTAAGTTGTCAAAAAATATATATATATTTTTTTATTTACATAAGGTTCCAAATAAATTAGCATAATCAATTTTACTTAGTGAAATTATTTTAACAAGATATTATAAATTTGACTTTTGGAAACACATGCACAAGATTCCAAGAATTTATAAGTATACCGCATTCAATATCACCAAGGGATTCTTTAAAAATACAAACTTGTTACCAGAAGTTTCCACATAAATTTTTCACAAATATTTTATGTTTAATTCTAAGTCAATTTGTAATTCAATTTGCGAAAGCATTCCTTAAATTCAAAATCAAACACCAAGTAGAAGTCGAAGAGTATTTTATAAGAATATCTACTAAATTCCAAACTAAAAGAATACTTCGAAACTTTATACTACTAAAATTTTAATTGATTTAAAGGATTTCTATTTTTAAATTATTATTATTAAATGTGCAATGAGATCTTACTAGTGTGACAACTAGCTTTAAGAAAAAAAATTATTCTATTTTCAATTGTTGTTTTTGGCAATTTTACAATCTTCAATCTCCAAGTGGTCCATTAATTTTAAAATCATACATTCATGGAAAAAATGAATTATTTTTACCTAATCAATATTCTAATTTTTAAAAATTTTCATAGTTTCTTTGGAAACAAACATGTCACATTGATAATATGTAAAAGTCCATATTGTTCAAAACTTGAATTGTCAACTTAAAATTTCCGAAAGCTCAAAACCAATTAACTAGGTTTTAAGTTTAACCCAATTATCAAAAATCTGAAATTTCCTATTTAAGGGCTACAAAAATAAGCTCGGCGAAACTAGTGCAATATAACATTTAAGCAAACTCAACATATTATACTAATTATTCAATTCACAAACAAAATCTCATTCAGAAAAGTATTATCAATTTGAAACTTTCAAAATAATCACCAATTACTATATCCAAGAAATTAAAAAGCATACCAAACCCAAGGAAGTTAATTTACATCCTAAAAAAGCACGAAACATCAAATCAATTCATGGCATTTAAAATACCAAGTCACGATGGCTATCATAAAACCTATAAGGTTTATAAATAGCTTACTATCTGAATGGACATAGGAGTACAAATATGTATATCCATTTGAGTTGAAGAATTTCGATGGGAGTAGAATTCACTAGTCTTGTGTCATTCCTAACACTTTTGAGGCTAGAATTTTAGAGCTATAACTATTTCAAAGATACTAGAGTTCAATTCCAGGATGGTGAACGAAAAATTCAGAATGAATTGAAACAAAGACAAAATATTTAGCCAATTCGTAAGTAATATACGTGGCATTTAAAAATTACTTTTCAAAAACCCTTTTTAAACAACAAAATACTATAGGCAAGATCCTAAATGGATCTGAAGCCTAAAGCTCTGATGACATTCTATCACAACTGGAAATTCTAAATTGTGACTTTTTGTAATTTTAAGTTAAAACAGTGATAAATAGTGATATTTCAAAATTTCAGAAAATCAAGTACTTAGAATTTTAATTTTTTGTCCTCAAAAATAAGTAAATTTCAAAATTAGAAATCCTCTCGTTAGTTTAATTTCTCAAGCAAGTATACACTTAAAATTTAGAGAAATTCCACTTAATTTATTTCGAAACTTTTTACCTAAAATCATAATTTTTAGTAAAATAAGTCTAGAGTCCAAAATAATTTACAAAAATCATTTATGATTCCAAGTACTCTTAGTTTTAATATTATTGGTCTCGTACATCTATTTAATAAAAATAACAAACATAGCTAAATACCATGACTGCACTAACTATCGGGACTACTACCTCAACTACACAAATACCTGAAAGTAGGAAGAAGTAAGGAGGTGAATACATGAATGCTCAGTAGACATTCAATTACAGATTTTTAACTAGAATAAAATACTTACTTTGATAGTCCTACATGGTCAGTAAATATTCATATAGTTATTAGAAATCTAATTAAAAATATTGTCCAAGAGTTTAAATCTTTCAAACCATTGTAAATCATCTTCTCAAATCAAAGTCATTTTCCAAAGGTTCAAATAAATCAAGGACAGACAAGACATTGGAATAAGTTGCTGAAGAATATTTAAATGAGCTCATCCATAGAAACTTGGTTTCATTTGAGATAGAATATGGAGTTGTTAGAACGTGTAGAGTTCATGACTTGATACGTGATATTATTCTAACAAAAGTTGATGAATTTGGTAATTGCCAAATTGTCGATGAAAATAAGTTAAGATTCGAAGGAAAGAGTTGTCGCCTATCAATCTACCACACAACAAAAGGTGTTCTAAATCTTATTGGAGATAATTCTATGATTCGTTCTATTTTTCTTTTTAACATTGACGAATTGACAGTCTTTCCTAATTAGCTTGTTTGAAAAGTTTAAACTTTTGAAGGTCTTGGATTTTCAAGATGCTCCTCTTGATAAGCTCCCCAATGAAATAGGGAATTTGTTCAACTTGAAGTACCTGCATTTGAATCGTACGAAGGTGAAGAAGGTTCCAAAGTCTATCGGCAAGCTACTAAATCTAAGGACATTGGATCTAGTTGAAACCTTAGTGCAAGAGCTACCAACGGAGATTAAGAAACTTCAAAATCTGCGACACCTTAGAACTGAACCGATAATTTGTAAGGAGACTGATTATAGTCTGGATTTAGACCTCGGTGTGAAAATACATGAAGGGGTTGGAAGTTTGGAGGATTTGCAAATACTAATGTCTGTGAAAGCATATCCTATCACGGTTGATTTAAAGAAACAACTAGAGAGGCTAAGAAAATTGAAGATTTTAAGAATTTATCAAGTGACTGCTGAAATCGGGAAAGCTCTAGGAGCCCATTCAGAAATTGAACCACCTTGAAAAGTTAGCTTTAAGAGCAATTAACGAGGATGAAACTTTAGATTTGAGATGCATCTCATCTCCCCCTCCCCTTTTACGTTATCTTCAACTATGTTGTCGACTACATCAGTTACCAGATTGGATTTCAAAGCTTCAAAATTTACAAGGACTGAAATTATGGTTTTCAAGGTTAACCAATGAGCCACTAAAATGCTTCAAAGATTTGCGTAATTTAGCACACTTGAACATGAACCAGACATACGATGGAGAGGTATTGCATTTTGAGGAAGATGGTTTTAAAAAACTCAGGCAACTTATATTAAGACAGTTGGGAGGATTAAAGGTGATGAAAATAATAGAGGAGCATTGCCTCTGCTTGAGAAGTTAGAGTTTGGGCCTTCTCCACTAATGAAGGAGATGTCTCTGGATATTCAGGACCTAACAAACCTCAAATCTCTTGACATTATGGGTATGACAAGGGAATTTGTGGTTGGTTTGCAACCAAATCATGAAGAAGATGGAATTATATCTCATTATTGGAAAATTCTGCATGTACATTTTGTCATCTTCCGTTACAAAAGAAATAGAGGGCAAATTTATGAAAACTACAAAGCGGGTGCACTTGCTGAAACTTCTGCAAGAGCAAGCCAATTGATCGATGACGTGGTATCGAAGTAGTTTATCAATCTAATTCGCAATTGACTCGGGTACGGTTTGATTTGTTAATAATGGAACTTGTCAAGTAACACTCTCTTCCTTTTTTTCTCTCTTGATTTATTTATTTTTTTGCCTTTTTTTAATGTAAATGTTTGATGTTCCACTCCAGCTCTCATTTTCTTCCCCTTAACATCATTTACGATAAGTTAATGACACACAAATATATATATATATATATATATATCTCATTTCTGAGACTAGCAGGTCAAAATCCTGGGACATCTATAACATGCCAATTTTATGAAGTTTAAATAGTATATAAAAGATCTCAATTATACCAAAAATGAATATTAGGAATCAATTATAATGAATTTCAGTTGTTTATCAAATTTATTCCAACTTTTAATGCTACAATTTATATCCTTTAATTTGTACAGAACTGGTAACCATATATGTACTCTAAATTACCGAATTTACTAAATAAATTTTCTTTCGTGCTCATCATTAACGTATATATTCATATGAATATATATTACTTTTCTTTCGTGCTCATCATTGTACGTATATATTCATGTGAACACATACTACTTGAATTACGTAGTTGCTTACATATAAAATAATATCTACCAATCCATACTGATCAAAATTTTAGTATGTGCTGGATTTTATCATTTAATTAACTCAATGATAAACGCAAATGATAAAATCTTATTCTCTTTTTTTTTTTTTTTTTTTTTGGAAAGAAAGCTTTTCTTATGCTCGTGCTTAACACTTACTTTTTTTTTTTGTTTTCTTAAATAAAGGAATTGTGCCGAAAGAGATTAAGGATATATGTTAAGACAGGGCAGAAGATTTATCTGATCTACCCTCTTAAGGTTTCAAGTTAGTTTGCAAGTTACTGCTTTTTCATGTTGATGTTTGTATGGATATGAACTCCTATATATCTTTGTTTTAGTTTGTGATGTATTATGGAAATAATGGGCCTGGCCACTTCTCAGAGAAGACTGTATGATCAATCTGCTGGTTTCTTCGGTCATTAAGTTATTGAGTTAGCATATTGTTGACTTCCAATTTGATGTCTGTAATGAGTATGAACTCCTGTCATTCCGTAGTTTGGATTGTGTAATAGAAGGCATTTACAGGGTATTCTATTTTCCTTTTACATGTATATGATCAACGGAAAATAAATAACTATTTGTTGTAGTTTAGATTAACTATTTAACTGCAAAACCA
This sequence comes from Parasponia andersonii, assembly GCA_002914805.1. Classification (NCBI taxonomy): domain Eukaryota; kingdom Viridiplantae; phylum Streptophyta; class Magnoliopsida; order Rosales; family Cannabaceae; genus Trema; species Trema andersonii. Next base: position 1,542,236 of record JXTB01000009.1, read on the forward strand.
AGTGTGATCAATCGATCCTTATTTTTTTTCTTTTTCTTTTTTTTTGTTCTACCGTTGTCTCGTTTAGCTTAGTTAAAATCATTAGCATGTTTTATCTTGGCTAGGTTAGAGCATATGGCAAAGTAACATATATAGCAATTGGCAGCTGCAGTATTAGAGACTCAGATAAGTGTATGCATAAGTAGAGAGTTGTGAAAGGACAGTTTAGATGAACTCTAGATATATATCTCGGCATTACTTTGATAGAGTAGAGGAGAAATTTCACGGTTTCAAGGGTTAAAGTATTGGTTGGAGAGGAATAACATTAAATTAACAAATGAGCTAATTATGTAAGAGATTCACTAAGATTTATTTCTTAAATTTGTAAGTAAGCACGCTAATAAATAAGAAAGAAAAAGCGTTGACTGGTTACGATTGGTAAGCATGGACCTTATATAGTTTTTTTTTTTTTTTTTGAAATAAAAAGTATGTCTTTTATTTAAGAGTAATAATCCATTACAAGAGATGAAATAGAAAAGGCAAACAAATAAAAAGGATGCCTTCTTTTAATGCTAGAAGCTCCGCCAACTCCACCGTAAGATATCCCGAAATACGTTTAGAGCAGGCACCGAAATCAACACCATCATGATCCCTCAAAAGTACACCAATGCTCACAAAATCATCACCAGGCCGGACGGAGGCATCTGAATTCAATTTCGCAACTTCCTGAGGCGGAGCCTCCCATCCTTGCAAACAAATGTTAACGGGATCAGCCGCAACAGTTAACGTCAGACACTTCAAAGAGACGGACTGAAATTCGTTCAAAAGACAATCTGCAACTTCTAGCAGAATGAGGCGAATTACCATGAATTCTTCTGTTTTGCTCATTCCAAATACTCCACAAAATCATACAGCAACGCTCCATGATATCCGTATTAACTGCCCCAAAAATACCAATTAACGACCCTGCTGATCATTAAACAACCAGGGCCTAATCAAAGACCAAAGACCAGTTTCCTTCCAAACTTTCTTTGCCGAAATACAGAAGAAATGAGCATGGCTACTGGATTCCACACTTCCACAAAAAAGACAGGTAGTATCAGTTTTAATACCTCGACAGGAAAGATTAAATCTAGATGGAATAGCTTCATGAAATAGACGCCAAACTTTCGGAATGAGTCGCATCTTCCACAAACACTTCCACCACGGAGCAAAAATGAGGTCGAACCAAACTGAGCAGAAAGATCTCTAGACAAAAGTCGGTAACCACTTTTATTAGAATACTCACCATTGTCTTCATAAAGCCATAGTAAACTATCTACTTTGTAAATGTGCTTATATGTATACGTTATACTATGTATAATTATTAGTCAAGTCCTCTTTGTCTTTCTAGAAATTTGAAAAGATTTTAATTACCCACTATTTTAGATTAGTAGCACCTTCTAATCTTTTTAAATGAGTATATAAATATTCGATATGTACAGTAATAAAATTCGGCGATGTTACACCGAAAATGCTCATGACATAGTTAGAAACTGCTTGTAACACTGACTTAACAAGAACTTCACACCCACCAATTGAAAAAAGACCCCATTTCCATCCTTGTACCTTTCTCCAAACCCAATCTTTGATAGCATTGAAAGTCTAAAATTTGCTCTTTCCCACTACAGTAGGTAACCCAAGATAAGTATCATGGGGTTTAGCATTACCTAACTTCAAAACATGTTGGATATCAAGGCGAATATCATTGGGAATATTGGACTAAATGTAATCACCGATTTCTCCAAATTCACCTTTTGGCCCGAAGAAAGCTCCTAGACCAGAAGAATCTCTCTAATCTTCAGACAATCACATTGAGACACTCTTGAGAAGACAATAGAATCATTAGCAAAAAACAAATGACTAACCCTAGGACCGGAATGACCACATCATGCCTAAGATGTCATTATGTTGGGATATTTTTAATACACAAACTACAAGTATATGAGTCGCAACTAAAAATATAGAAGTAAGAGAGTATCGTTCTATTAGAGAGTACTCAGTTTACAAATTCCAACTGCTAACAGAAATCAGTTTGCAATTTATCCATATAATGATAAGGGATTGTTTCAAATAAGAATTGAAAAGTAAAACAACAATGTCGAATGTAAGAATCGAAATCGGGATTCAGTCACCAAAGATTGATTTAAAAATAGTTAAGTAGAACCTACAGATATAACCTAATCTCTAATTCCTCTAACTACTAGTTTTCCTCTCAATTCATTAATCTATTTAGAGTTAACAACAAAGAATTCAATATATTCACAAACTCTTCTCTAAGGCTAAGTGAAAATACCTATACAAGATAATATGTTAATGCTAACATTTCAATAATTTTTATTTTCTCATGAAGTTGCATAAGTCACATAGATATATTTATATTCTTTACAAACGCACCCTATAATAGATAATCTTATATTATTCTATTTGTGTCCAAACCTAAATTTCTTTTTCCAAGTTCATATAGATTTCACAACACAACTCTATTTAATTACCAAGTAAATAGATGCATTAAGCTTAAGATAGAATAATCAACTCAACACAATAGATATCATAGACAGTAGAGGAAAACAAAGTAATTGGATTATATTCGAGATTTATTTACATCTCTAGAAATTGAGTTTAGCTCATGTTCTTACTAAATGAATCATAGCAAATATAACAAAGTTGATACATATCCATTTGCAGAAAATAAACAAGAAAGAGCAGAGCAAGAGGAATAAAAACTCTTTTGATGCTACATATCTGATTTCTTAGACTTGAATCCATTTTCTTGGTGTTGTTTTCTCTCTTGGAGTTACTCTAAGAACAATTGGCTGCTTGGGTTTTCGACTATTCCCCCAGATAAGTGAAAGAGGAACTAAATATAAGAGCTCACAGATCAAATTTTGAGTATTTCCTTGACCTATTCTACACTTTTTGGCAATGCAGCACCAAAATTGGTGCGAAGAGGGATAGAACCGGTGCTGTAATGCTGGACTATGGCACTGCAGCGCTACCACTTTCCAAGAGGTGGTGCTACAGTATGAACTTCCTCAAAGTTTTGGAATTGTAGAGCCAAAATCTTCTTAGGACAGCATCGTGGTGCCATTTTTTGGTACTATAGTGCTAATACCTAGGCTTCCAAGTCTTCAATTCTTCCTTCTGAGATCTCTTTTGCTCATCTCCACTCGTTGTGGTATTTGTTTGTCACCTAATTAACTCAATTTACCTCCAATTTAGCTCTGAAAAATAACATTCTTCAATCAATAGTATCTTACTTGAAATATCATCAAAAACAAAAAACCGAGTAAAAAGAACTGAAAGACGAGCAATTCTTAAGCTTGAAAGGATTGTCAAGATAAGTATAAAATACACTCGTCACATTACAACTCTCAGCTGCTTTAATGAGTAAATATAACACCTCTGCACACAATAAGAAAAGATAAGGTGATAAAGAACAATCTTGTTGAATCCCACGGAATGGGGTCACTTGACCTCTCGTAACACCATTCACACAAAAAGCAACTCGAGAAGTAGAGATACAATAATAAACCATAGAGAACCAGTGGGTAGGAAACCCTATATACTCCATAATTTGATAACAAAGGTCCACTCAACTCTGTCATAGGCCTTGCTCATATCTAGTTTTAAAACTATAAAACCCTTACTACCATTACTCTACTTATTCAATGAATAGAGAGCTCAAAAGCAGCATTAGTATTGTCAAATATAATTCTACTAGGAACAAAAGCACATTGATTTGGAGGGCAAAACCTTCCTGAGGTGATTGGCAATAGTCTTGTAATAAGCTTATAAACGATATTGTAGAGACTAATCAGTCTAAAATCAACAACCTATTTTAGGTTGTTCGTCTTAGGGATAAGCACAATAATTGTCTCATTAATAGCAAAAATCAAATGAGTAGAATTAAGCACACCTAAGACAGTATTAGTTACTGTAGCCCCCACAATATCCTAATATCCTTGAAAGAAGAGAACATGAAAACCATCAAGACTCAGAGCTTTTGTCGAACCTATATCACCAAGAGCACTTCTTACCTCCTCACCTAAAAAAGATTGACTTAATAGGGAAATATCTTCTGGCAAAGGATATGTCTCTATAACATCAAACCAGAATGAAACATCTCATCTGATCGGTGATTACTCTGGAAAATATTTCCGAAATAATCCTTAAGAATGTGGACTATATCCTTCTCCAACTCATTCTAAACCCCAAATTTATCTTCCAATTTTAAGAGTTCATTCTTTTTCCTTCTCTCAGAAGTTTTAGTATGAAAGAACTTAGTATTTTAGTCTATGGAAATAAGCCATTCCACCTTAAAGCATTGCTTCTCGTACAACTCCTCACGATTAAGTAACCTGTCTAATTCATGCTCTAAAACTAAAACTATAATCTCGGCCATATAATTCACACAGTTTGAGTGGTTATATAAGGAAGAGAGATATTTCTGCTTCTCATTAAGGGATTGACGCTATTTCGCAAATGTTTCTTTGCTCTAACTTTTATAAGCTCTACTACAACCAACTAATTGATCATAAAAAAAGCCAAATGAGTCATCTTCAAAAAAAAATCCATGTAACTCCCAATTATTTCAAACTATCTAAGCACAATTCAGATTTCTTAATCCAACACAGTTCAAAATGGAATGGACAATCACTCAGTTGAGAGGCTATACGTCTACACTCAAAAAAGGAGATAGGGTAATAGGTTTGTCATTTGACTTAGAAAAATCTAGATGGTTAACTGAAGCGAAAGGAAAGACTTCATGCCAACACTCATCAGAAACAAACCGGTCTAGTCTTTATTGTATACTTAATTTCCTTGATTTCCATCTTAGTTTTCATGTTTTTATTTGTTTTCCTTAGGTTTTGAATAATTATAGAAGCATTGGACAAGCTCACCAAGTTGGCAAAAAGTAAACCAAGGTGTTTTAGGCAAAAGCACAATGCTGCGGTGCTATTTCTATAACACTATAGCATCATGGGTTCTAGAACTTTTTCCAGAACTCGGAGCACCAGGACGCTGTGCAAGTAGCACCGTGGCAATACCTTGTGTTTGTCCTAGCACTGTGGCACTATGTACCGAGTGCCACAATGCTCTCATGTAGTGTTGAAAGATAACTTCTTCAGTGCCATAGTGCTAACTACCTAGCGTCGTCCCACTGGTACGTGTTCTGGCACTTTTTAGCAAGATTTGACCTAGCTACCAAGAAGATATAAAAGGGATCTTTTGGGATTCGAGACAAGACTAGGGGGAGGCACTTTTTAGCGCTTGCTCAACTATTTTCAAGGGCAAAGAAGAATGAAGAGGAGGATGTGAAGAGACTTTTACCAAATCAAAAGAGTTTTTCTTTCTCATCTCTTCCTTTCATATTGTTGTCCCTATTTATCTTGTTCTTATTCTTTTTCATTATCAACTAATCATTTTATCTAGAAGAATGATGTAACCTATACTTGAAACTATATCTTAATTTCCAATATCAATTTTTGTGGTGATCTTCCATTTGGTTTATTTGTGCTATTTTGATCTTAATGCTTCTCAATTGTTTAGAAACCATTGGGATGTTTAGGTCTCTAGATTCTGGTACTTGAGAGAGGGAATCTTTAGAAATGTGACTAGAATAACATAACCTAGGATGTTGTAGTGTTTGAGAAAACCTACGAACCCTTCAAAGCTTGTTATTAAAAACTACAAAACTTAATGAACTCTTATTTTCTTAATTTTGAATAGAGATATTAAAATTGAGATTTAAGGGTATTTTTCACTCAGCACTCGAGAGAGGAAATAGAAATAATTTTTAGTTCTTGTTTACAAACTAGGAAAATTAATCAAGTGGAATTGTTGATTGAAAGACATAGTGGATAGTTAGGTGAAGTCAAACCTCTAGAATTCATTCCTATTATTATTTTCCTTCAATTTACAATTGTGTTGTTGCCTATAATTTTGTATTCTAGAATTTCCTTTGATTATTATTCCTCCATAATTAATTCAAATTATCTAGATAAAATTAATATTATCTAATTATGGTACTTAGTAAAAATTTAATATCAATCCCTGTGGGTACGACAACTTTATTTACAATTTTACTATAAAACTTGATATTGTGTACTTGCGGTATATAAATTCGTGAACAAATTTTTGGCCCCGTTGCCAGGGATTGACAATTGAATTATTACTAATATTGTTACTAAGTAATCTTAATTTTAATTTTGACCTTTTATTCTTTTTACTTATTTTGCACTTGTTGTCATTATTGTTTGTTAGGTGTGTTGTGGCTTATGCAAAAAGTCTGTAGCTTGGAATTATTGTCATTTGATCTTGAGATTGAATGTACTTGTCGAAGGCTAGAACAACAAAGAAGACATCAAAAAGGCCAAATCATGGTTGAGGAGACCAACAACCAACAAGCAAGAGTGTTATAGGATTATTTCAAGCCCGTTGTCAATGAGAACTATTCGGGAATTCAGAGGCAAACCATGATTGCTAACAATTTTGAGTTGAAGACGACTCTCATCAACATGGTTTAACAAAAACAATATGGAGGTTTGCCTAATAAAGACCCAAATGTGCACCTTGCTATTTTCTTGGAGATTTTTGACGCGATTAAGATGAATGATGTTTCGGAAGATATTATTCGCTTGTGCTAGTTCCCTTTTTCCGTTAGGGACAAGGCGTGAGGATGGCCACAATCTTTGCTACCGGGGTGTGTTGCAACATAGGAAGACCTAGCTCAATGATTCCTTTTGAAGTTCTATCCTCCATTAAAGACCTCCTAACTTCGAGGTGAGATTGCACAATTTTTCCAAATAGACTTTGAACTCCTTTATGAAGCTTCGGAGTGTTTTTAAGTCCTCATTCAAAAGTGCTCCCAATATGGACACCAAGATTGGTTCTAAGTCAAATTATTCTATAATGGATTGAATGGGCAAACAAGAATAATCATTGATGCGGCAGTCGATGGTACTCTCTTGTCCAAAACTGACGAAGAATCCTAATTATTGTTTTAGGAAATGGTATGCAACAACTACCAATGGCCCAATGAGTGGCCAATTTTGAAGAAGGCGGCTGGAATTCATAAAGTGGATCCTACTGTAGCACTTTTAGCTCAAGTATCGGTTCTAACAAACCAAATTTAAGCCCTCACTACTAGAGAAACTTCATCAATAAAGGAGCCGATAATGGTTGCTAGTACCTCATTTGTTTGTGATGGTGGTTATACGGAGCAAGTTCAATATATTAATAACCAAAACTTCAATTATCGAGGTGACAACTTATCTACATATTATCACCTTGGACTCTAAAACTATGAGAATTTATCTTATGGTAATACAAGAAATGTACTTCAACCTCCTTCAGAGTTTAATAACCAACAGACCGAGAAGAAAAATTCATTAGAGAAGAGTTTGAGTTTGGACAATATTGAAACCCACATGAGTAGTATAGGTGCCATTATGAAGTCCTTTGAAGTTCAATTTGGGCAATTAGCAACTGCAAATCAATTCTCAACAAGGAGTGAAATTCCCAAGTGAAACCAAAAGCAAGCCCAAGGAGTATTGCAATGCCATAACTCTAAGAAGCGGGAAAGAAATTTATGGAGAGCAGTAATAAAAAGCTACCATGCCCACACCTTTGCCTAGCCACAAAGAAGAGCATACCATTGATGTGAATAATGAAGAAGAAAATGCTATCAAGGAAGTTTCAAAAGAAAAATCTTGATTCTTAATTTGCAAAATTTTTAGAAATCTTTAAGAAAATTCACATTAATATTCCTTTTTCAGATGCTTTCAAACAAATGCCAAACTACGTCAAGTTCACGAAGGATAATGTCAAAGAAGAGGAAATTAGAGGAATTTGAAATGGTTAAGTTGACGGAGGAATGTAGTGTCATTATCTAGAAAAACCTACCATAAAAATTAAAAGATTCAGGTAGCTTCACTATTCCTTGCACAATCAGTAGCTCATCCTTTGATAAAGCTCTACGTGATCTTGGGGCAAGCATCAATCTCATGCCCTTCTCCGTATTTAAAAAGTTGGGATTTAGAAAAGTCAAGCTGACCACCATCACGTTATAACTAGCGGATAGATCTCTTATATATCCTCGTGGAGTCATAGAAGACGTGCTAGTGAAGGTAGACAAATGTATTTTTCCAGTAGATTTTGTGGTTTTAGACATCGATGAAGACCAAGACATAACTCTAATCCTTAAGTGACCTTTCTTGGCTACAAGTGGAGCTTTGATTGATATATCTAAAGGGGAGTTATCTCTAAGGATGAATGAAGATATAGTCAAATTCAATATTTATCACTCCAACAAGGCTTCCGATGAGACAAGCTCATGTAACCGAGCTGAGGTAATTATAAGGCTTATTGAATAGGGTCCGGTGGATAAGAGACATTGCAATGGAAAAAACAATGTGAAGTGTAAGTTAGTTCAAAGTCAACAAGTTCGACTTTTGAGGTCTCGGTTGAAGTCGCTATCACCCAAGTTGAAGCCAAAATAATCGGGGCCCTTCATTATTGGGAAAGTATTTCCTTTGGGAATGGTGGACATAAAGTGGAAAGATGGACATGTGTTCTTGATCTATGAACAACGATTGAAGCTTTATGATAGAGAAGGAGTAAGAAATGTGAAGAAGCCCCTTCTTGAAGAGCCAATTTGAGAAAGTTCAAGAAAGTTAGGCTGAGGACACTAAACCAAGCATCAAATGAGAGGCAACCCAAGTTATGTTTTTCTCTTTTGTTTTCTATTATTTTGTTGATCGTTGGACTAAATTTAAGTTTATGGGGGTAATTTGTGCATTTTTGTGGGAGTATTTGATTTTTATACGGTCAAAATAATATAAAATTTAACACTAGTTTAGAGCGCTATAGCGCTGTAAGTTCCAGAAAAGTTCCAGAACCATTAGCGTCATGGCGCATGGCGCTGCCATCCTAAGACTTTCTCCCCATTGAAAAAAAATTTTGAAAAAAAAGAAAGATGAAATTAAAAAAAATTGAAGTATAAAAATAGGACAACATTGCAGTGCTGCATGTAGAGCGTCATGGCACTACCGGTTCTAGTCAAAATACCCAAATCTCATTTTCTCTCCAATTTCATCACTTTCCTCCTCACAAAAAAATCCATTTTTCACCACCAATTTCACCAGATTCCCTCTCCACTCAAAAATTATTCCTTCCATTAGCCTCACTAACCTCTTTTTATTGCATTCCACACAAAAACTTGAGGAGTTACGAGATTCAAGTAAATTCTCTCTTCTCCTCCTCTCAAGGGTTCAAGACTCTCATATTCCACACTCATCAAGTAAGTGTTTCCATCGATTTCTTGAGCATTATTTGGAGACAATTCCATGAATTATTGATGAAATCTTGTTTCCCCTTGATAATCATTGTGTTGGGCAAGTTTTGGAGAATTATAAAGAGGTTGGTCTTGTACAAATAGTTCATGCACTCTAGGTATTTGATAAATGTCCAAAGTGAACTTTTGTGGCTTGAATATTGAGTTTGGGGACATTTAGGGATTCAATTCCAATTTATTAGTCAAGATTGATTGTTATGGAGAAATTTTACCAAGTTTTGGGTGGTTAGTTTCAATTATACCATATTATGTACAAGGAGTTCATATCAAGGATATTGTGACTTTCGTGAAAAAGTTATCATTGTTTGCTTGGTGACTTGGAAACCTACCTGCTAGGACTTTTCCTTCCACCTCCACCTCATAGTAAAGATGGCAAAGACATCTGATACCTTCTTTCAGGGGAGTACCTTAACCCTTTCTATGTGTTTTATTTTTTTTATTGAGGACAATGTTGATTTTAAGTTTGGGGGAGTGTTTATATTTTTCTTTATTCAGTTTTGTTATTTTTCATTGTTGTTTGTATTATTTTTAGCGTTGTTTTTAAATAATAATAATAAAAATACTAATAAAATGGTTTAGTTTGTTCACCATTTTTGGCCAGTGATAAAAATTTTGATTTGAATAGAAAGTAGGTCTGGGATAATTCTAGATATTGACCTAATCTGTATGCTTGACTTTGATTTAGTTTATGCTTCTTGAAATTTTACTACACAATTTGAACACATAGCCACACATATTTAATATGTCTAATACTTAGAGAAAGTTTATGCGAATTAGATAGTATCTGAAGATCTCATTAGACTCTAGAACTTATTTGAAAACTATTTGAGGCAAAATCCTGGGCTACACATTGCTAGAGATATGATTTAGGCTATTTTTGGATCGATTGAGCCTTTTTAAGCCTACCTTGATGCTCCAAAAAATGCTAGTCAACCTTTATTGAGCTTTAAATCAGCTTCTCAACTTCAACACCATGAACCTAACCTCTAAATATTTTCCAATTTTTCACTCTATGCCTTGAGCACATGTGAAAATAATTATTGTAAATGTGGTTATTCGTATGAAAAAATAGGTGATGGTGGAAATGGTGAAGAGAGTGCATCTCTTTTGAATAATGCTATACCATCATATTCTTAAAAAAAAAAAAATAACAAAAAATGATTTGAGGTATAGACACCTGATAAGAGCTCATTTTTTAATTGGAGTCAATAGAGTAAAAGTTAAGTTTGGGGGAAAGTATATTGTCTCACTCAAGGCTTGTAAAGACGTAAGATATGGGAATGAATCATATGTACTTTGGAATTATTAAACCATAAAAAGCATTTGTCATCTACCCTAACCCTAATCTCATATTACAAGCTTTAGAAAGCCCTATTGATCTTCAGTGATGTGTAGTCTATATTAGTGGATAATAGTTGGAAAAATAACCTTATGAAGAAAGATGAGGTTCTTGCCTTAGTGACCAAGTTTCATGTCAATAGTTTGCCTTTGAGGCTTTTGGGTGATCAAACTAAAGCGGCTTTCGATTTCCCTTAATATTTTCCTTTTCTTTTATTTTCTTTTTTCTTTTCAGTTTCATTTGCTCGAGGACTAGTAAAAAATAAATTTGGGGGAATTTGATAAGTGAATTTTATTCATTATTTGGTTACGGTTTCATCTCTTACTTGCTTAATTTCCTTGATTTCCATCTTAGTTTTCATATTTTTATTTGTTTTCCTTAGGTTTTAAATAATTATAGAAGTATTGAACAAGCTCACCAAGTTGGCAAAGAGTAAACCAAGGCATTTTAGGCAGAACCTCAAGTACCGTGGCACTATACATGTAGCGCGGTGGCGCCTAATGTTCTGAAACTTTTTCCAGAACCCAGAGCACCACGACGTTGTGCAAGTATCGCTGCGACACTGTCCTGTATTTGTCCTTGCACCACAACGCCATTAATCAAGCATCGCGATGCTCTTATATAGTTCTTACTGATAACTTCTTCAGCACCAGGACACTGTCTACCTATCGTTGTGGTGCTAGCATGTGTTCTAACAATTTTTGGCTAGATTTGACCTAGCCGCCAAGGAGATATAAAAGGGATCTTTTGGGGTATGAGACACAAACTAGTGGGAGGCATTTTTCAGAGCTTGCTCAACTATTTTTAAGGGCAAAGAAGAATGAAGAGGAGGATGTGAAGATAATCTCACCAAATCAAAAGAGCTTTTCTTTCTCATCTCTTCCTTTCATGATGTTGTTCATATTTTTCTTGTTCTTATTCTTTTTCATTATGAACTAATCATTTTATCTAGAGGAACGATGTAACCTAAACTTGAAACTATGTCTTGATTTCCAATATCAATATTTGTAGGGACTTTCCATTTGGTTTATTTGTGTTATTTTGCTTTCAATGCATCTCAATTGTTTAGCAACCATTGGGATGTTTCGGTTTCAATGATCTGGTATTTGAGAGAGGTGATCTTTAGAAATGTGACTAGAATAACACAACCTAGGATGTTAGACTATTTGAGAAAACCTATGAACCCTTTGAAGCTTGTTATTAAGAACTACATAACTTAATGAACTCTTGTTTTCTCGATTTTGAATATAGACATTGAAATTGAAATTTAAGGGTATTTTTCACTAGGTAGTCGAGAGAGGAAGTAGAAATAATTTTAGTTCTTGTTTACAAACTAGGAAAATTAATCAAGTGGTGTTGTTAATTGAAAGACATAGTGGATAGTTAGGTGAAGTCAAACCTCTAGAATTCATTTCTATTATTATTTTCTTTCAACTTACAATTGTGTTGTTGTGTTTAATTTTGTATTCTAGAATTTCCTTTGATTATTATTCCTCCATAATTAATTCTAATTTTCTAAATAAAATTAAGATAATCTAATTACGGTACTTAGTAGAAATTCAATATCAATCCTTGTGGGTACGATAACCTTATTTACCATTTTACTATAAAACTTGATGCCCTACACTTGCTGTATGTATAATTTCGTGAACAAATATCCCATGAAAAGCACTGAAGTGAAGCTTTAGGTTACCCATAAAGCACAATTTCACACCATTAGGAAGGATAATATCACAATTAATGACCCTTGGAGAAAGAATTAATATGTACGTCCCATTCATCACATCGAAGCAAAATTAAATCCCATTATGCCTTACAGAATCAACTTCAAAACCATTATTAAAATTAAATTGACGTTTAACACTAGTAGCCCATAGTCCATAGTATTATGAAGAGGAGTCAACATGTCAAGGTTCCCCAATCCTTGGACGTTCGATGCCAAGCAATTCATTCTGATAGGCAGTTCTACGAAGTAGAACTCGTCGAATCAAAAGTGGGATCAACTTGCATCTCACTCAGCATCGAATACTTCCTTCCTAGTAATCCCAATAGCAATAGGACCATCTTTAACTAACTTGTGCTTAAGATTACTCAAAGAAGTTTGCTTAACCACCTATTTTGAAAGAATAGAAGGCTCCACTTTAGAATCTACTCAAAGAGAATAGATCTAATACCTCTTGTAGCCTATGAGCAGATCCTAGCTTTACTGTCTTCTAAATCACGATTTTGCAATCTAAGCCTTAAGCACAACGGGATGAACGTATGGACGTTGCTTAAAATTTCTCAAACTCACACTTTAGGCCTTTACAATTTTCTCAACACATGAGATTGCAAGGATTTGTTCTATAGAGAATAGGAAGACTCTCTTCTTTCCCTCTCTAGTTTATGGAGGTTCTAAATGAATAATACGTAGTGTATTTTGCATTTTTTTAAAGGTATCCTTTATATATATATATATATTTACTAAACTATTTAATAAATAATTATATTAATCAAGTTAATATATAAAACTTAAAAAAAAACTTTAACTTTTGTTAATAGGAAACGTAAGTTTCTTTCTATTTTTTTTAATAAACGTAAATCTTATATTTATATATAAATTAATTAATCTAATTAATCAGTATATATATCTCAAAAAAAACTTTAGTTAGTTTCCCATTTTCTATTTATCTAATTATCTGATAATTAGATATTTTTAAATTCAAAATTTAAACAATTTAGGAAACTTATCCCTCCATAAATTTAAATTAATTAATAACAATTATTAATTATATTTAGATAAACTATTTATCTAGACAAAGTGTGCAGTAATAGAAATAATGTAATATCTAATATAGTGTTTGTAAGAGGTAGAATTGGAGACCTATAGACCTGTAATTCAAGCTCCAATAAATTATCACAGTTAATTAAACCCTTTAATTAATTTTTCTAATTTATTAATTCCAATGTTACTCCACTAAAAACCTAGAATTGTACTCCTGAAATTACAAAATCAATTTATTCAGAAAATATCGAGTAGTCCATCGATTTAAGCATTATATATAGTTCAATCCTCCATAGATAATTCATAATTGGAGCTAGGGTATATTCCGTTTATCTCTCCATTTACATCTTTATTCGTGTGTAGCATTGATTCTCTAATGAACAATTAATTTATAAATCTTTTATATACTAAAAACTCAAACTGTTCAAGTCCTAAATCAATACACAAGAGAATCATCTTTCTGGCTTCCTAATGGAAGGAATAGATTCCATATCTGTAAGCTACATTCCCAGGTACTCATCTTATCATACTCCCATGATATAAATATTTCGGTCTGTTTAGGAAATAAACCTTTAACAAATATGTCAAAGAATATAATGTTATAAATAGGAGTCTATAATTACTTAAGATTAAGACTGATTTACATAAAATCATCTAGTGACATTATTTGAACTCTCAACAGTTAGCGAAATTTATGTGAGATTCAAATCATGTCTGGTCCAGTCCTATATAATCAAATTATATAAAGTACCTCCATTGTGATGTCAACACATCAATAGTCCGGATAAGACTATTATATTCTCAATGTTAATAGACCATACTAATAATATTTAATTAAAGATCCAAACTTTAACAAATTATTACAGACTATATTTAGTTTATTATTCATAAATTTAATCCTCATGTATATAACACTTATATACTAAATTTATGGCAACATAAATATACTAGGGATTTTCTGATGTTTAAAGATATACCAATTATGCACAAATTCAAATAGAAAAATGTCATTTTATTAATTCAAGAAATATCCAAAATATACATGCTTTTAGGGCATAAACCCTAATAATCTCCCATTTGCCCTAAAGCAGGTGAGATATGTCTCTCAATCCTAAACCCTCCATGTGACTCTTATAGTCAATGGCTTATCCATATTTGGAAAATATCTGGAATAACTTCCGAATCAGTAAAGAACTTTCTGAGCCAAACTACTTCTTTAGCTACTTTACAAGCTGCTATGTATTCTATTTTCATTGTAGAATCTGCAGTACTAGATTATTTAATACTTCTCCAGACAATGGCTCTACTATCAAAAGTGAACACTAACCTAAACATCGATTTTCGAGTATCTTTGTCTGATTAAAAATCAGAATTAGTGTAACCAGTAGGAATCAAGTTCTTACTTGAATAAACCAGCATATAATATCTCGTTCTCAATAGATACTTGAGAATATGCTTTACCACTATCCAGTGATCTAATCCTAGATTTGATTGAAAATGACTGACTATCCCTACTGCGTAGCATATATTAGGTCTAGTACATAATATGGCATACATAAGGCTATCATATAGTCATTTTTTAGAAAAGTGGCATTTATCGATACAAATACCTTTTTCTCTTGAGGACTATAAAACAAACTTCTATACGTGGTTCTAGCTTCCAAGTTTTTCCTTTCAGTACATGTGCTGGGCACCCCTATATGCTGATGTGACATAAACTAGGTTTGCGCCTATTCCATAACTCTAAAGGTATCTTTTAGATAGACTTGGAAGGTACTCCATTCAAAATTTAAACATCGGTTTGTAGTGCATAACCCCAGAATGAGAGAGGTAAGGAAGAGTAGCTCATCATTGATCTAACCATATCAAGCAACATTTGGTTTCTCCTTTCTGCAAGACCACTTTGTTATGGTGTTCCAGGTGCTGTGAGTTCAGATATAATGCCATTCTCCAGCAAGTGATCCTTGAATTCATTATCAAGGTATTCACCTCCTCGATCTAATCGAAGAGTTTTTAATGACTTACCTAATTACTTTTCAACTTCTGTTATGAATTCTTTGAACTTTTCAAAGGTTTCAGATTTTCTTTGCATTGGGAACATGTATCCATATCGTGAATAATCACCAATAAATGTGACAAAGTATTCCTAACCAACTCTTGCTTGTACATTCAATAGACCACATACATCACTATACATAAGCTCAAGGGGTTCTTTGGCCCTTTGTTGAGAAAGGTCTCTTAGTCATTGTCCCTTCTAGACAAGATTCACAAACTGGTAGAGGGCCAACTTTTAGGTCTCTTAAAGGACCATCTTTTACAAGTCTGTTTATCCTATCTAGATTGATATGCCCTAACCTAAGGTGCCAAAGATATGTATCGTCGTCATCAGAAACCTTTTGCTTTTTAGGTTTGGGATATTCTACTTTAAACATTTCAGTATTAAGCAGTGATTATTCGTCCGGACTTAACATGTAAAGTCCATTCTCCATTTTTGCAGAACAAATATTTAAATTATTTCTAGAAATAATAATCTCATTATTAAGAAAAGAAACACCAAATATTTCTTCAGATAGTCTTGAAATAGAAATCAAATTTCTACGAAAACCAGGAATAAAATAATCATTGTTCAATAACAAAAATTTATTCCTAAAATGAAGACGGACGACTCCCATTACTTTTGCCGAAACTTTAGCTCCATTGCCTCCTCTCATCGTGAATTCCCCGTCAGCAAGGTCCCTTGAAGAACTAAGCATTTGAAAAGAAGAACAAACATAATTAGTGGCTCCTGAATCAACTATCTAGGGAGATATATCAAATAAATATTCTTCCACTAAACAAGATTCTAAAACAAGTAAATCATATTTACCTTTTTTCTTCTCTTTCAATTCGGAGAGATACCTGTTAGAGTTTCTCTTCCAATGCCCTTCAGCTCCGTATTGAAAACATTTTTCCTTAGGATTTTTGTCCTTAGAGTTGTTCTTCTTGGTAATCGTGTTGCCCTTCTTGCTCTTTTTAGGCTTAGACCCAAAGGCACCCTTGTTTTTCCTCTTCTTATTTTTGTTAGAGGTAGAGGGACATGTGCTTCAGCAACAATTGCTAAACTATCTTTACTTTTATCTTTCGATATAAATTCGAAGGTTTGTAGTTGAGCAATTGTATAATTCAACTTGTTTATAACATAGTTGCTCTTGACTGAAGAAAATCAGGTGAGAATGATTCTAAAATCATACTCACTTGGGTGAATTCATCGATCGTATCCCTGTACTTCAACATCTCCAAAGTAATTGATCATGTTCAAAACATAAACTCTCACTGGAGTTCCTTTCTTCATCTTCGCATTCATAGCCTTTTTAATGGCGTCATGGCGAGATTGATCAGAATGTTGCCCAAACATGGCCTGAAAAGACTCCATTATCTCATAAGTAGTCTCCATCTTTTCGTGCTTACCTCTAAGCACGTCAGTCATACCTGCTAACATGTAGCAGCGAGCTTTATTATTAGCATGAGTCTATTTTTCATAGCTTTCTCGTGCAGCATGAGTAGCATTAGCAGTGGGTTGTGGAGGACATTCCTCTGTAAGCACATACTTATAGTCCTCACTAACAAGCATAATGTTCATATTACTTTTCTACTGGATAAAATTATCTCCAGTTAATTTTTCATTTGTGAGTAAAGCGATAATGGGATTCGAGCTTGACATGTTTGCTAAAATTCAATAAATAAAACAACATTCAACATATTTGAAAATAAATATCACAAAGAATTCAGAATAGTAAATGTGATGCATGATAGAGGTAAGTAAACACATAAACTTATTTACTAATTCTACTCTAATTCAATTTTCTCTAATTATATGTCGTTGTAGAATAGATTATATAATTATTAATTGAATTGAAACATTCTCAATTAATAAATAAAACATCAAAATATCTCATATTTTCTTTTATTTATAAACTACCATTTTATGGCCAGGATACTATTAACAATTTAATTATATCCTCATGAGTGTAACCCATTATTTCATATTTTAGCAACTTAACTCAAAATTGCTGCCGTAGGGTAGGTCAATTTTGAAATACATTCTAAAATCATTTCTCTTAGAAATTAAGCCATGTTATTAATTTAAATAGACACCCTCCGTAAGGAGGACGAAATCTAAGCGTCGCTAGATACCAATTAAATCTAACGGTGCTTAATTTAATAATAGAGACCGTGAGATATATTGTCGTATACCCTTTTCTCACTCAATATTTAAAATCTTATGTGTTTTTACTAATAAACATCTAATGTTTTATTTAACCTAGTTATTATATCTACTATAATTTTCTAAGTTAATCTATCAGTTCAATCTTATTGGTCCTAAATAAATTGCTAGATTTTCTCAAAATCTAAATGTATTATTATACAAATAATTTGGCTAATCTAATTAATAAGAATAGCCTAAATTAAATAAGTGTGATATGACCAAAATTTAACTATTAAATTTAAATCACACTATTTAATTTTTAATCCTTTTATACTATTTAATCTAATTAAATTAGTCATATTATAACTAAACTATTTTAGCATGAATATGATAGGTATACATGACATTCATACATGACTATGAGTGCCACGACCCAAAACCCGGGCTAGTGGCAGAAGGGGAATTTCACAAATGTGGGAAATTCCTTGATTTATTTGAAAAGTGTCAAAAGTTCTAGTTTTTATAAAAACGGTCCATTTAAGTAAAGTAATCAGAATTCCATCCCGTGAACCACTCCCACAGTTTGTATACACCATTAAACATAGATTGAACAATTATTTAAAAATGCGAAATTAAATATAAAACCCAGCATCATCATCATCCACCAGAAAGTCAAACACCAGAATGGCATACATTAGTTTGTAGACAAAATAGAAAGCAGTAATCTCAGTTCAATGCTAACACAAAATCCAAATAGTCCAAAGACTACGACAACAAACTCCTAGCATTACCAAGAGATGAACTGCAATCCAGATGACCTCTTACTCCTCTTGATCACCAAGATCGCACTGGACACCACCTGAGGAAGAAGGTGGGGGGATGAGCATAAAATGCCCAGTAGGAAAAATAATTACCTCGATCGAAAACATTTAATGATGGAGAATTCCTGCATGGTTAGTTTAGTCTAAAACATCCATAGTTTATATAATCCAAACCGGAAATCTATATATATATAAAAAGCAGTGTAATCAAAACCATTCAATTCATATGCACATGACACAAATCAACCCATACCCATGAGCTCACATCCTCTCATCTGTGGAAACCCAGGATGATGGCACTAAGTGTACCTAACAGCCTGCCTGATACCTAAGCCCATACCTGGAGAGGAAACCCATGTGTCGCCTACCAAACCTGGAGGGGTAACCGAATTGCCTACACTTGCCAAATGGGGAGGTAATCAGAAGTAATAAGACCTCGCACGAGTTTACGGACTTTCACCGACAGTGAGGCACACAGCACCACACTGTAGACCCACGATGCTAACACAGTGTTCATATATGATCCTACGACACGTGCAATACAGAACTGAAGTGTGAAACTAGTCATGCTCAGGTTTTTCGGTAAAATCAGCATACTAGGTTTTTATAGAAAAATGGGCAATATAACGGCCCTATTTTTAATATACCCAAAATAACATACACTCAAAAAATTCCCAGAGCAATACAATATATATGTCTCATATAACCAATTCCCATCACAGATATTCGAGAAAACAAAAATCACATTGTTCTTATATGTTGCAGAAAATAAGTTTATTCGAAAACGATATAAAACACAGGTAATTGAATCCCTACGTCACTCGAATAACAATACCGCTATTGAGTCCTCAAGGTATCGTTGACGATCGCCCTGAGGGTCAGGAACCAATTCCAAGCCCTCGATCATCCTCTTATGAAAAGCCAATTTCTCACCAAAGCTTCAATTCCACAAATGGACTTCTTCACTCAATTTCTAGCACCCAAAATAGCTAAGTTAGACATATAACTTGTCCAATTCGGGCCCGAGCCCACACAAGGCCGGTGGCACGCAAAACGAGATAAAATCTTGACCGTCCGATCTCAATTTTCATGCCGATCACCAAACCACACAATATATATATCAAACTTCTCCATTTTCTGAGTACATTCCAAAAATGAACTCAAAAACACAATCCAACGGTCGGATCAAAAACAACAACCATAAACTCGAAATGCCCAAAAATTGTAATTTTCAATTCGGGCAAAATGGAGTTGAGATATATATACCTTGACGATGCTTGTGACGATACGAATCAAACAGGACCGGTTGGAGGCCGAATGGTGGCCAGAATCTTCGTCGGCGATCAAAAATCCGAAAAAGCTCAAACCGGCTTCTATGGAGTTTTCCAGCGAACCAAGTGGCGGCAGCAAGCGGCGAGGGGCAGCGGAGCTTCGTGGCAGCACGGGGAGTTGACGCCGATCGGTGGCGCGGGCGAACGACGGTTGGTGGCGGTCCTGCGGCGTTCTGCGGTGGTGCGACCGAGAGAGAGAAGGGAGAGAAATCAGGGGAGAGGAGAGAGAAGAGAGAGAGAGAGAAGAAAGAGACCGGGCACGTGGCCCTGTCTTATTGGGCTGTGCAATTTTTCAAAAATTGCACATAAGTCCCCAAAATCTCAAATCTCTATCAATCTAGTCTCCCAAAATTTACAATTTAGTCCCTCTGCACAAAACTTTTGCAAATTAATCCCATAATATTATATCCTGAAAAGTGGTAAAATTTCCAAATTACCCTTGAAAATTCCGAGTATTTTCAATGAGTGGGTATAATAAATGGCATGTTATAATGCATGGTCATGTTATATGTATTACATATACTATAACAATAAAGTAAAATAATAATCATATGTGGCTGGGTCCCTTAGGAAATTACAACCCAATAAAATAATAAAATTACAAAGAGTCTAAGACACGTAGGCCCTGAAGCTCTCTGTTGGTCTTCTTAGGCCTCCTTTCTTCTCTTCTGACATTTTTATAAATCAAATTTATAAAAAGAGATATTTCTGTAAATATTTTACAAAACTAACCTAGCCCATAATCATTTGGGCATAGGCTTAATTTTTTTTTTAAACTTAAATGCATAATATATTAAGTTTTATATATAAAACATAGATTAATATATATATATATATATATTTATTATATAAAAAAATGTAAGCACCTGGTCTCACGACCAGGTGCGTTTTATATATATATATATATCACATACATTTAAATATATATATATATATTATATTCCATAAAAAATTATTTTTTTTTGTGTGAGTCCTTTGGGGTGTCATGTCGGCTTCAAGTGCATCTCCATCATCGTCTTTGTCCAGTACAATGAAAAAGAAAGTAAAATATAACAAAGCTTATACTCGAAAATTAGGGTTTACATATTTTGATCTAATCAAAATAAATTGTAAAAAATTAAAACTTAAAGAACTATATAATTAACGACCAAATATCAACCATACATCCATCATATAATAACTCATCCATTCATCATCAAATACGTACAAAAAAAATGTAATACTCACTCATGCATATAGATAATTAATACTACATACTCATACAACCACTCTGGTATCAATTATTAGAATTTAAAACGACTTTTGCAATGGAAGATTGGCCCAGGAATAATCAAAACAATTTTCAAAATAATTGACTATATGAGTGCATAGTAATAATTCACAGCAAATAGGAATAAACAGAGAGAATAGATCTAATACCTCTTGTAGCCTATCAGCGGATCCTAACTTTATTTTCTTCTTAACCTCGATCTTCCAATCCAAGCCTCAAGTACAACTGGATTTTAAACTCACACTTTAGGCCCTTGCAATTTTCTCAACACATGAGATTGCAAGAGTTTGTTCTATGAAGAATAGGAAGACTCTCTTCTTTTTGTCTCTAGTTTAAAGAGGTTCCATATGAATAATACGTAGTGTATTCTGCATTTTTTTTTAGGGTTTCCTTTATATATATATTTACTAAACTATTTAATAAATAATTTTATTAATCAAATTAATATATAAAACTTAAAAAAAACTTTAACTTTTGTTAATAGGAAATGTAAGTTTCCTTCTTTTTTTTTTTAATAAACGCAAAGCTTATATTTATATATAAATTAATTAATATATATATCTCAAAAAAAACTTTAGTCAGTTTCTCATTTTCTATTATCTAATTATCTGATGATTAAATATTTTTAAATTCAAAATTTAAACAAATTACAAAACTTATCCCTCCATAAATTTAAATTAATTAATTCAAAATTAATTAAGAACAATTATTAATTATATATAGATAAATTATTTATCTGGATAAAGCATGCAGTAATAGAAATAATGTGATATTTAGTACAGTATTTGTAAGAAGTGGAATTGAAGACCAATGGACCTATAATTCAAGCTGCAATAAATTATGACAATTAAATAAATTTTTTAATTAATTTGTCTAATTTATTAATTCCAGTATTACTCTACTAAAAATCTGGAATCACACTCTTGAAATTACAGAAGTAATTTACTTAGAAAACAACGAGCAGTCCATCGATTTAATCATTACTTGTAGTTCAATCCTCCATAGTCAATTCATAATTAAAGCTAGGTTATATTCCGTTTATTTATCCAATTACATCTTTATTCATGTGTACCATTGATTCTCTAATGAACAATTAATTATAAATCTATTATAAATTGAGTACTCAAACTGTTCAAGTCTTGAATCAATACATAAGGGAATCATCTTTCTAGCTTCCGAATGGAAGGAATGGATTCTATATCTGTAAGCCATATTCCCAACTACTTATCTCATCATGCTCCCAAGATACAAGTATTTCGGTCTATTTAGGAAACAAATCTTTACAAGTATGTCAAATAATATAATGTTATAAATAGGAGTCTATAACTATTTAGGATTAAGATTGATCTACATATGATCAGTCAGTGACATTATTTGAACTCTCAATAGTTAACGGAATTTATGTGAGATTCAAATCATGTCTGGTTCAGTCCTATATAATCAAATTATATAAAGTACCTCCATTGTGATGTCAATACATCAATAGTCCGGATAAGACTATTACATTCTCAATGTTAATGGACATACTAATAATATTTAATTAAAGATCTCAAACATTAAATAATTATTACGGACTATATTTAGTTTATTATCCATAAATTTAATCCTCATATATATAACACTTATATACTAAATTTTTTGCCACATAAATAAACTAAGAATTTTCTGATATTTAAAGACATACCAATTATGCACAAATTCAAATAGAAAAGTGTCATTTTATTAATTCAGTAAATATCCAAAATATACATACTTTTAGGGCATAAACCCTAACAATAACTGCATTGGAATTGTTCACGAATACACCATCGATAACAATACCTTTAGTTGTTCCTGAATGGATTTGCTACTTCCCTACTTTAATCTCGTGCTCATATTCACTAGCGTTTGCAGGGTAAGGACAAGTTTCTCCATCTGAACTAGAATCTCCTAAATCAAACTCAAGAGACAGCATATATTTTGAATTATGGTTCCGATACTAATAAAACTCATGAGCTTTCTCCCTTTCCTTTCTATTCTTCGGCCTAGCCAAAGGGACAAACACCTTAAGTCAAGAACCATAACTTTTAACAACATCCTTCTGGGAACCAAAATCATTGTCGTCCTCTTCCCTATGAGTACACTTTTGCTCCCTATGCCCTATAATTCCACAATTAAAGCAAAATTTAGGGAGATGTTCATATTGAAGCAAAAGTGAGACTTCATGCATAACTTCATCCAAAAAAAACCTAAGACCCTACGTAAAGGCACAATCACATCGATTTTTACCCTAACTCTCGTACAATAATCATGCACATCCACGTCCTCTAAAATACCAATCAACTTCCCAAGAAACTTCGCAAAATCATCATGCATAAAAGCCACTGAGACATTATAAATTTGCACCCAAAAGGAAACCAGTAAGAAATTCATTCTCGAAATTTCAGTAACCCCTTTAGGTTTAACTAAAGAAATTAGTTAATTCTTGAATGACCAAGGGCCACCAGTAAGAACCCTCAGGTGATCCTCAACATTATCAAAATGAAAGAAAAATATGTTATTCAATCCAACTTGTTCAACTAGAAATCGTCGAGGCACCTGCCAATGTGGTGGTGGATGCACTCAGTAGAAAATTGACTAGAAATCTGACAGCATTTCATGAGTTAGAAAAGCCCTTGCAAGGGGATTTATGTCGATCTAGTATCGAGTTGATTACTGGTAGATTATCTACTATGACATTGCAGTTGACCCTATTAGACAAGATTATACAGGGCCAGAAGGAAGATCCTGAATTGATTGGATATAAAGAATTAGTAGAGTCAGGAAAAGAGTCAGATTTCAATATTTTTACTAAAAGAGTTAACAGATTTTAAGACAAACTATGCATACCGGATGGCAAAAATATCAAGGAAGAAATTCGAGGAAAAACACACAATACTCCATATTCAATCCATCTAGGTAATACTAAAATGTACAATGATTTAAAGATTCTTTACTGGTAGCTAGAAATAAAGAAAGATATTTTCAAGTTTGAAGAGCATTGCTTAACATGTCAACAAGTTAAGGTTGAGCACAAGAGACTAGTAAGAGAACTACAACCGCTTCTATTTTCTGAGTAGAAATAGGAAAAAATCACCACGGATTTTCAAGCTAGGTTACCAAAGACAGTATCTCGTTAGTATACAGTTTGGGTTATAGTTAACAGATATACTAAGGTAGCTCATTTTATTCTGATCTCTATGACCTACTCCA
Source organism: Parasponia andersonii (assembly GCA_002914805.1). Taxonomy (NCBI): domain Eukaryota; kingdom Viridiplantae; phylum Streptophyta; class Magnoliopsida; order Rosales; family Cannabaceae; genus Trema; species Trema andersonii. Next base: position 1,566,554 of record JXTB01000009.1, read on the forward strand.
TGGATAAACTTGCAGCATTGTACACTAAGGAGATTATAAGACTTCACGGAATTCAAGTTTCCATAATCTCATATAGAGATGCTAGATTTACTTCAAATTTTTGGGAAAGTGTACAACGAACTTTGGGAACTAAATTGAAATTCAGTACTACATTCAATCCTCAGACAGATGGCCAAGCTGAGAGAACTATTCAGATATTAGAAGATATGCTCAAATTTCCAGGGGTCATGGAACTATTACCTACCATTGATTGAGTTCTCCTATAATAATAGTTTTCAAGCGACGATTGGTGTTGCTCCTTATGAGATGTTATATAGGAGAAAGTGTAGCTCTCCTGTTAACTAGAATGAGATTAGAGAGCGACGTTATTTGGGTCCCAATATTATTAAGATACAGCTAAGGCAGTTGAAAAGATTAGAAAATGTATGATAGCAGCTCAAAGTAGGCAGAAGTTTTATGCAGATCTAGAATGTCGACCTTTATATTTTTCAGTTAGTAATAAAGTATTTCTTAAGGTTGCTCATATGAAAGATGTCATGAGGTTTGGAAAGAAAAGAAAGTTAAGTCAATGATTCATAGGTCTATATGAGATCCTTGAGAAATTCGAGAATGTTGCTTATAAGCTTACCTTACACCCAGAATTATCAAGTGTACATAACGTCTTTCATATTTCTATGCTGAGAAAGTATGTATCAGACTCATACCATATTCTTAGCTGGGAGCCATTTAAACTGGATCCAAAATTAAGTTATGAAGAATGTCCTGTTTAGATCTTAGACAGAAAGGACAAAGAATTAAGAAACAAAAAGATTCCTCTAGTGAAAGTTCTATGTTGAAATCATTCTACAGAGGAGGCTACACGAGAGCAAGGAGAAGGAATGAGAAACTAGCATCAAGAATTATTCGATAAGTAAATTTTGAGGACGAAATTTCTATTAAGGAGGGGAGTATTGTGATATCTTGAAGTATTATATGACATCCAGCTCCTCATAATATTAAATAACCAATAATAACATCATTGCATAACATTTTATTTTTTTTAATTTTATTCCTGAATTTTTTGTCACACTCAATTTCTCACATAACATAAAACAACCAATTTTTTAATTTTATTCCTGAATTTTTTGTCACACTCAATTTCTCATATAACATAAAACAACCAATAATAATATGATGCAAAAAGAAAATTCTCTTTACACTGATATAATATCTACATGTAATTTTAGAACGTTGATTATTTTTATTAATATTTACTCCGAAGTAATTTTGCAGTGAAATGCTCAGGATATGCTCTAATATAAGTTGACGTGTAGTAAGTTACTTCCTTTATATGATTATTTGATTTTACTTTATTAGAAAAGACTTACTCTATATGTTTTATTAATTTTGAATTATCTTTCCATTCTATTTAAATAGTTTTATAATTATAGTATTTATTAAGTGTTACAAAAAAAAAAGAAAAAAAAACTAACAATAAATTATTGGGATTACTGTTATTATTACTATTGCAATTGTAATATGTTAAAGACCGACTTAGTGGGGCACATAAATTTCCATAATATTCTATTTGCCTAATTATTTTATTGGTATTTTTGTTAATTTGTATTTGATGACCCATATTGTGAAGTCGGCAATTTCACAATTTAATTCATAGGCATCTATTATTTAGTGACATCTCTTCTCGGTACTGCCAGATATACCTTCTCCTTTATCATCATTTCTTTCCCTTTTGTATTCATGTGGAAGCCATCACACACTTATGTACGTCTAAGTATTTATAAGGTAAGATAATTGCATTTGATTATTACTTCTATCTATAATGTTTTCTTTTTTGTATTTCGAGGTCCTTTAGTTATGATAATCTTTAATATTAGTTACAGAATGTTTCTAAATGTCATATTATTGGTTGTATCCCTTTTAGTTATTATATAAAATGTGTGGTGGGATTTGATACTATGATTAGGAGAGTTAGTGTTAGTATATATACGTTCTGCGATTAAAAATTGAGCAAATTAAAAGTTTAGGTCAGATTGACCCTTATATCTATATGTACATACATTTTTATTAATTTCTTTGTACCCATATTGATTAGTGTTATGCGGTTTAAAATCCTAAGGTCGCATAAGTTGTATATGCGACCTCCCTCAAGAAAGATATATGCGACCTCTTCCGTGATGTTTATATGCG
>JXTB01000009.1:1575655-1587340 GCA_002914805.1 Parasponia andersonii
CTCCTTATTTGCTTTGATTATTTACCTCAATTTACACAAGCCACATCTCTTAATTATTCATAAATTTATTGTTGATAAAACCTCCATCAACAATTAGTATGGCGTTAGTGATACAAAAGTGTTATCTAATTATGATTGGAGAGGTTATATAGATATATATCTATTTTTTTGTGAGCAGAACGATTTCTTAAGGATTATAGTTGTAACTTTTGTGTATTACACGGAAAAAAGAAAGAATGAATTATATTAGTTTAGACATCCGATTTTATCTTTACGATCCAAATACTTAACGACAGTCTTATTCCCTTGTTGCCTTAATAATTATTCTTTTAATTTGCAACTTCCTTCTGAAATAATAATTTTTTTAATATGACTTGCATGACGATTATAAAGAGTGTATCCTTGTCACTAAATTAGGCACACATCAGTTGTATCCAAAGCAAAGGGTATTTCACACGAAAATACATAACACTCAGAATTAAAGTAAGTAATCTTACACTTGCAATGTAAGAAATTTTTTATTTCTATAAATCTGTAAAATTTGTAGATATGTGTACATACGTATCTATCATTGAGCTTGCATGAGACATAAATATGAGTTGTATTTATATAGTCTGACGAGTATTGGTGAACAAGTTGTGGCAGGTCAGTGAGCAAATATGTCAAAAGTTCCTTAGGGGACACTCTGGTTCTTTTGGGAATATTCTGATGACTGTATGGGGTGGACCTCTGGTGTACACAAAGGGGATTCTTTGGGGCTCGAGATCTCTATATAGCTCATAATAGGTTATATATTCTCTGAATGACTCAATATGCGATTCACGGTCTTGTCAGACAATATAATATATATAGAGATCCCTACCATATGAGTCTGTTCTCTGTTATATGCATCCTACATCTGCATATATTACTTATTGAGTTTCACACTCATGAATATTCTTACATTGCAAAGAGTATTGATGATATTTGAGTTTAGAGAAAGAGCGTCGACTTTCTGATTGTGGCTTGAGTATATGAGTATTTTGACACTATAGTTTTTCTGATAAAGCATTTTGTACCTATTTTGTGTGTGTGTGTGTGTGCGCGCATTATATATATTTTTGTGAGTGGTCTACTCTGTGAGTATGTTTGTATATAAGTGTTACACTATGTGTAATAATGAGTGCATTTTTCTTTGTCTTTCAAGAAAATTGAAAAAGTTTTAATTAAGAACGGAATGTTTTTATTATTTTTAGAAAGTTTAAAAAGTTTAATTTTCAACTATTTTACTAGTTTTAAGTAGAGTAGGATCTCCCAATTTTATAAAATATTTATACAAATATCCTTACGTACGTGTGTGGAATTGGGGGATGTCACAATTCCATAGATTAGTTCTTCCAGTACCTCTATGTCCATAAATAAAGAATAAATCTTGTTTTTTATTGTTTAATGATTCTATAATTTGTTCGTAGATATAGCGTTGTTCATTATTTAAGTTTTTTTCTAAAATAATATTTTCTTCTCTTAATTTATTTCTGTCATAATCTAATTCTTCTCGTAAGAGTTTATTATTTAAATCATTAATTAATGTTCCAGTACGTAACAGTAAGTTAAAATTCTTTAGAGTTAATGAATTTAAATTTAATTACTTTTCTAATTAATATAGTACATAATTGTATAATTTATTTTCAAGAATTTGAAAGTTTAGATTATTGAATAAGGTTTTGATTTTGTGTAGAATATCTTCTGCCATAAGCTTCCAGTGCTTTTCTAGTAATATTGTTAGATTATTTATATTACAAAATAATATAATTATGGTAAATAATTGTTGCAATTGATGTAGTGTTGACCAAAATAAGGTGTCTAATATTGATTCGTTCCATTCTTTGTCATCTCCTAATAAACTTAGTGCATTACATGCTGCTTGATTTGTTAAATATGTGATACCATTAATAGTTCATATAAATTCAAAGCTCGTTGTGTCTTTTTGATAATTTAATAATAATTTTAGATAATATAATTCTCCAAAACATGGATGGACATAAAAAGTTCATCCAATCAAGTATCTCGATTTTCTAGGAGTTCAAATTTTGTCTTTATTATTCTATACACATTTAGTAGAAAATCGTATATAAGAAAGTTGCATAGCTTCTATATTAATTTTATTAATCTCCATTCATTTTGTTAAAGTTGTTCTTTGAATTTCTGGTTATCTGATTATATTATCTAGACATTGGTTTGAATGAAATGCTATGTTTTGCATATGTGGTAAATAAATTGTTAATCTTCTTATTGTTGGATTTCTCTGATGTATATGATATTCATATAATCTCTACATATCTTCATATGGTGTTATATATCAGTAGTTAATGCAATTTTTTATTTCATCTATTTCTTTATAAAAAATTTGTCCAGAGTGTTCTGTGCATATATTATCTTCTATTACTGCTCTTATTCTATTTGGACATTTTGTTAAATATTTAAATAAATATTTTATTAATTTTGACTGTGAATGTATTTCAATATTTATGTGGGCATAGAATTTTAAGCATAAATCTTTGTTATAAGGAACTTCAAATTTATTGTCTAATTTAATACCTTCTTTTTCTATATAAAATATTGTTATTGTATTTCTATGTTTACACTTAATAAATCCATTTTCTTTAGTAGTTATTTCACTTTAAAATTGTTTAGAGAATTTTTTTGAACAAATTGAGTTTTTCATGCATGGAGCATTTATGTTAGAAGTATCACATGGTCTATACATCATAAATTCAACTATGATGCTATATTCTTATAGATTTCTTTCCAAGATCAGGTATTTCAGCTAAGATAAAATTATCTATTTGTCTTGATTTAGATAATTTTTCATTAGGATGTAACTAAAATAAAAAATGGCAATGAGGTAAGCTATGCTTTTGAAATTCAATAACATATAAATCTATATAACAAAATAAATATATAAAAAACACGTTATATTTAATAAAAAAAATAAAAATTGTTAATTTTGTATTTTTTATTAAATTAAGTATTATGTTCTTACCTGCAATAATTTTTCCGAAAATTTTATCATTTTTAACAGTAGACAAAACTTGATTCAATGTCATTTTAAAAATTCTTATAATTATATCTAGTCTGTCTTCAGATCTTTGGCCAAGAATTTTATTTAGAGCATGTGAAATTTTAAGATATTTAGAATTGCATATAAATGTTATGAATAAGTCAAAAATTCTATATTGTCTACATATTGTCACATCTTGATAATTCTGGATCATATATCTAAAACTTCTCGTGTGGCTAGATGGAAGAATAAGTCTTTTGTTAATTGCTCTGGCATCCGTGTCTTCTCTTGTAACACCGTCTTGGATGCCTTAATAAATTTTAGATCTTAAATTGTTTAAATTTTTTCTGACATAATCTAATCAATCTTCTTCAGGAGAGGTATATGCATACATATTATTGAAAACTTCTTCAACTTTTGAATAAAATATTATTTATATTTTAACGTTGTTGTGATTGATAGTAATAAAATGCTCTCATAGGTATTCTATTTGTTGAAAGTCATTTTTCTGGTCTATTTAAATTCCAATTAAATTCAATTCTATAACCATCGTCTCTATATGGAAATAAGAGTGGATATTGAAAGCCATATAAGATGGATAAAATTTTGTGATTCTTTGTAAATTATATGTTTTATCTTGAATTATAATATCTCTTCATTCTTTATATTCCCAAATATCTCTAATTATTAAACCTTTTATATCATTTGAAGTAGGTAATTCATATTGACTATTGTCTGTTGAGCGTCGTCCTATTAGTCTTAATTTTTATGAATGGGATTTTGTTTTCATTATATCTATCTTTAACCATGCGAAAAAAGTTTTACTAATTTATTATTTGCATTAAGTGTTTTAATTAAGCTTTCAACAATTAATTTTGTTAATTCTTTTGAAGCATCATTGATTGAAAATATTGACATTCTATTTTTGAAAATATTGACATTCTATTTTTAATTTCATTTTCTGTATCATATATATATAATTAGAAAAATCTTGAAAGATTATTATTCGTTGATAATAATGATTTCATAAGATGATGTACTTGACCACTAATTTTAAAAATATATGGACCATTTGAATTTTTTATATTTTGTTCAATATTTGTTCAAAAATATATAAAAATAAACATAAAATTAAAAGTTCATATATTTTTTCAGAAATGTGTATTTATATGCCCTCTATAATATTCAAGTAATTGATCTAATATTAGAGGAGGATTTTTTATCATCTTTACAATATAGATTATATTTTAGTGGATAAGTCCTTTTAGTTGACTCATCAAACCACAAAAATGTGTCGTAATATTTACAAACGCAAGAACAATCTCCAATATCGTAATATTCATTAATATCACCTATAATATAGTATTAAATAAAAGTTAAAAGTGAGAATATGTATAAATGATTTAGTTTATAATAATATAGATATTTATTTTTTTATTCTTGCGTAAGGTGTAAAGAAATTACTCTATGTGTTAGAGTTAGTAGAGGCCAATGGTTCTGTTGAATAAAAGAATATTTTTCAAAATTTGTAAAGTTTGATATCGGGAGAAGCCTTGATCGATGAATATTTTTTGACACTATACTAGAATCCCGACATTGATGATCAAAATTATTATTATGACTAAATTCGAATTCTTCATTTAGAAGACAATAATAACGTCGTTTATGCTGATATCTTGATGAGGAAAAAAATTCTAAACATTATTCTATTATTTATCAAATAAAAAAAAAGATGTTATTATGTTAATATTTCCGCATTAGAAGTTTATGTATTTATACATAAATTAATTGAGTTACGAATGTATATTATTTATTTAAAATATGCTACGAATATCATTTTTTTCTACTTTTCCAATATCACTCTTACTATATATTTTTTTTCTAATTAGAATTGTATCTTTCATCTATACATACTTCGGCATATCAATTATTTCAATCGATAATATTTCTATCTTATTATCCAAAATGATGATAGTCAAATCTTAGGGATAACATATAAATGTTGAAAATTTTTATATTGTTAATCTTATTCTACTTTCTTTCTAGATTCCTAATATGGCCTCGTTTTTTTTATCCTTTTTTTAAAATTAAAATTGCATATTCTAATTATATAATTAAGAATATGAGTTAATTAATCCATTGGCATTTTTATATTATTATTCAATATCATTGCAATCAAACTTCAAATACAACGCCTTGATTACATAAAAAATAAAAGTCCTTCAATTTAATTATATATAGTATTAAATCATACATATAATGAATATAAAATTAAGTACATAATCAGAATAAGATATTTTCAATAATTATACAACTAAATACATTACAATCTTTCTTTTCTTCTTTTCAATAATTAAGACTTTATCCTTCTCTATATCAACGAAAGCAACAAATGAAAGTAAAAAAAAAAATTATTCACCAATCAAATATGACTAGTTTTTTATACTTGATTTAATTACATAATATATATATATAATATATTTAAATAAGTATGTAAATGCTCAGATATATCAGAGTATCATAAATATATAGCAATCTTATATGGGAATATAATTTTAGGTGTTTACATAATTACCTGAGAAATAGTTTTTTATTCATGAAAAAAGTAAAACATTTCTGACAATTGCATAAACACATGAAACATTATCTATATATAGAAAAAATCTGTCATATATATAATATTAATTGAATAACAAAAATAAAATCATAGGATTATCATATAAGACTGTCCAAAAACTACCAAGTGAACAATGGTAAAAGAAATATATAGTAGACAGAAAAATATCAAAACAGAGCAAAGGCTTGATAAGTAAATATCCAATAGAATAACCAAAGGGCAAGTAAAATGACCAAAAAGCTAGACCAAATCTCTTACCTGAATGTAAGGAAAATAGGGTAATTTAGTTAAATCACAAAAAATAAAAGTGAAAAGACCAAATAACCATATCCGCTCATAAACCCTAAAAGTAATCTTAAGGGCAAAACCGTAATAATAAATTCATAAAACATAGCCGAAACAAAATTATGTAAAGAACCCTCACTCAACATCCAGTTTCTAGAATAGTCTAAGGGCAGCCTCATAATTAGGTTACATGTGTAAACCAAGTTTATTATATAACAATAATACCCTTCATACACGGAAATAATTTAGGCAGTTAACATGTTAATCCATATGATAAGAAAAATATGATTATCTTCGCCAAATATGTACTAAATATAATTGAAAAAGGGTAAAATAATATTAAGTAAAAAGGGAAAAAAGAACGAATAAACAAAAATAGTTTAGAGAAAAACAAACAAAAGAAGGAATAAAAATACTTTGCAGAATACACAGACACACTTAATAGAGACAAAAGGGAGAAAAATCAGAGGTTGGATAGAAAGACTCAAGAAAAAGACAAATACTACAAACACATTAAACACAAAAATATCAAAAGAAATATCTAAATAATTTAAATTATCCAACACAAAAACAAAGACATAAACATCTAAATAGAATAAACGCAGAACAAATAGTGTATATTAATTGATAAAGTAAAGACATAGAACTAAATTCAAAGGCAACAAAATTTAATAAGACACTTGAATAGTATATGATATTAAATAGAACAACCAAGAAGTAAATGCTTTGGCAGTATATGAATTAAACGTAGAACAGATATAAATGAATAAAAAAACAAAGCATATCTATAAATATTTAATATAATAGAACAGAGCATAATTATGACTTAAACGAAGATAAAATAATAAGAAGATAAAGAACATAGTAAAAAATAATGATACCTGAATTATTTCCAAAAAATTATAGAAACGTACACATTATAAAAAGAATGGAGAAGTGAATAAGAGCACAACAAATACAGTAAAAGAGGATAACTATAAGCTCAGTAAACTGTGAATATGGATAAAAATAGTAACAAATAGGGGTGAAGATAACAATAAAGAGGAATAAAGCTAGGAGTAGACAGGTTGTGTTTAATATAGTAAATATTTTGGGTATTTGTACTACGACAACAATAAAGAAAATACAAAAAATATTAAAAAATAAACATTACACATGACAATATCAAAAATGTACATGTAATAAAAATAAATATATTTAACAAAAGAAAAAAGGTCAGAAACTTATTCAATACAAATACCTGAGATAAACAAATAATAAAGAGAGGAAATATCTCATAAAAATATGTGAAAAACAACAAAAATATATTCTAAAAATTCATTTTCTTAATTTTCTTCTCTATTTTCATCTTTTATTAATTTTTTATTCTTTTCTCCTTTTCTTTTCTAATGTAAAGAATACAAAAATATCAGAAAAATATTAAATAAACTTGTGTGAATAGGACTGAAATCATAGATGCAATTAGATAGATCATCAATAGCAAAAAAAACATCATCATTACTATAAAAAAAAATCTAATAAAATAACAAATATCAAGCAAAAACAATTACAAAAATAGAAAATAATCTGACAATTACAAATAACAAATCCAATCATAAAGCCACAAAGCTCAATAGAAAAGAGTCTAATCGACCCATTAATAAAAATTGGACCCAAAAGATAAAACCCCAATATCTAGGAATCAAAACCTAACAAAAAAACCCAAAGCACAAAACCAACTATATGTATGAATGAAAGTCCAAATAAAAAACCTAAAGCACATAAATATGAATGATTTGATATATAAATAAATATAAACTTTAATTAAAAAAGAATTCAAAGCATGAAGAATATTACACCCATATATATATATATATATATATATATATATATATATATTAAAACACAAAGTAACAGAAGCACAAGAGATAAAAAGGGAAAAAAAGATAATCAAAACCGGAGAACATAGAGAAAAAACCTTAAAAGTAGAAGAGGAAAACTGAGAGTTTAACACAAAAAAAAAAAATCAAATAAAGAAACAAAAAAAACCATAATCTCTAAGAGAGAGAAAGAGAGAATCAGGCATGAAAAGCAAAAAGAGAGAAAAAAAGAAGATATTCGAGAGAGAGAAAGAGTGAAAGAAAGAGAGAAAGATAGAAACATTGATCAGAAAATATCAAACACAAGACCTCAGCAAAACAACTAAAAACCAAACCCAAACCCTAAATTAAATGAAACAGATACAGGGCAACTTTGTCAAATCACAAGAAAATACAACCATGAAAAGATCAAATAACCAGACTAGACATAAACTCCAACACTAATCTTAAAGGCAAAATCGTAATAATAAATCTGCACCATATTCGGTCCTTCTCCCCTTAACCCACATAAAAATATTTAAAAAGCCCCCACCCAAATCGCATCATTCAAAAGCAAAAAAAGAATAAAAAAACTGCTGCTATTTGTACAGTGCTTTACATTATATGTACAATAATTTTCTACACCACTTTATTATATATAGATAATGTGTTACGAAAATAATATGGCTTAGATCGTTGGTTAGATAAAGCTGAAGAATAATCTGATATTTTCTTTGATGACCAAATTATTAAGTTTTAGTCATAATAAAATATCATTATTATGACTAAAATTTTAGTTACGATATAAAGATAATAATTTTTTTACTTTTAGTCACAATTTTTGTTCTTACTAAAAGTAAGTTTTTTTATAGTGACAAATATGGTTGATTTTAGTTTAAAATTATCCAAGCGATCTCTTTGTAATTTTCTCAAAATGAAAGACTACCAGTAGTACCGGTGAAAATTAAACGGACTGAAAAAGTAAGAATGGTTAATGTGTATAAGTGCTGATCTAAATAAGCCGTGTGATGTACTAACTGGTGTGCAATATGCGTTTATAAGATGATTGGTTGTTTCTTACTTTTGAAACACATGTGACCTATAAAATTGTTGATCATGTCTAGTTTTTGTTAAAAACATTTCTCGAACTTTGATGCCGCTCCATTTGATTCTGTAACTGATCTCGGCCAAGCATTTACATGAGAAATTATAAAATAAAATAAAATAAAACAGTTAAGTGCAAATTTATAGACTTGACTCAACTTCTACTCAACAAAGAACAAAATATTCCAGCGAAAGAGGGAAAAAAAAAAAACAAAAACAAAACAAATACAAAAGAAAAGTATAACCACCAATTGATAACATAGAAAAAGTCAAGCCGCCCAATTTAAAAATTCACGACATGTATGTGAACCTTCCTTTTATCTTATTTTTGAGGAAGATGCTTAGTACACTGATGTGAATGTAGTCAACAATTAATGACAACAATAATAATTGTATAATTGCCACTAATTATATAATAACTATTATTAGAGTACAATGGGGTACTTGTATGGACTCTTTACAAGTAATTTTACTTTTTGAAAAAGCACTTTAGACACGATATCTTTTTTAAGCTATCGTTTATAAAATAGATATTACTGATAATAGTGTGTTTCGGGAGATAGCCAGTTTTTGAAAAAAAAATCTATAAAATAGACATTTTAAGCTATAATTCGGCTACGCTCACATGCTTGCCATACCATACCTAACATACTCATCGGGCCACCAAAAGGCCTATCTTACAAGGGGTTTTAAGGGTTCTATTTCTCAAAAAAAGAATAGTAAAAATTAGGTTTTGCACCATATTTTTAGAAAAACTTATAAAAAATACAATGGTCTTTATTTTTTGCAGATCTTATATAATTTTTATTCGAAAATGTGATTTTTTAAAATAATATTTAGAAAAATATTATTTTTTAAATCATAACTATTAATTGGTAATCAATTTTTAGAAATTCATAATTAATAAATATTTTTCTAAAATTCTTTTAAAAAATGATATTTTTCTGATAAAACCATACTAGAATTGGAAAAAAAATAATTACGTCCGCATTTTTGTAACTTCTTTTTCAGTTTTACATGTAAAAGTGTTAGAAACTAAGGTAATATTTGAAACTCCTTGCAATCTTTTAAACCATAACTACACTGCTTAAGTCTACCATAAAAAAGATATACCGTACGAACAGTTTTAAAAAGTAGTCCTTGCATTAAAAGGCATGGGTCTAAATTTCTCTATTTCCACACATGATAATAAAGGTGTGGAATCCAGATATAATTTTATGATGCATCTACTTTTTGATTAGCGTGTGAAGCTAAAGTTAACACCATAACATACCAGTAGAAAAATAAAATAAAAATGAAAGGGAAGAGACAAAAAAGAGAGTTAAAAAAAAAAAAAAAGACTTGTTCAAAGACAAATGCGTCAACTTAGGTTTTTGCCACTTTGTATGGTCCTCGAGGACTTAAGCATGGGAAAATTAATAATCTTTTCAAGTAACAATCTATTATTTTTTGGGCCTGGAATGTTAAAATATTAGAAGAACAATAATTATTTTCTCACATTTATAATTATAAATGAATTTGTTTCCTCATTTTTTATTTTATATTTAAATACCCTGAATGATACAGTTAATATATATTCTTTGTTTACTACACTAACACCATCAAAAGATCGTCATTAGGTAAATGTCAAATGTTTTTTTCTCCTTTAAGGAGTTAAATGAATGTTCTATTAGTTTTTTCTTAATTAGAAATTTCCAAATAACTAGTTTTTATTGTTAATTAAATGAGATAAAAGAAAAAGAAGTAGAAAATAAAAGGCAAAATAGGAATTCTTTTACCATCTATGGGCATTTCATACAAAATAAAAGGTGGGGGACAAATTGATACGGAGAGAAAATAACAGGTGGCAAAATAATTAATTATTTAATTTAGAATAAAAGAAGACAGTAATTTCATGTAGCAACTAGTTATTTTTCTTTTAACAAACTTGAAAATGACAACAGGCACCTGAAAAATGACATAAACATTAAAAAGACGACAATAATTTCTCTAAAATCCAAATTGTTGTGTGCGAGCTTTCGCAGTAGAACAACAAAGACATATATTAATGTATCTGTATATTTTTATTCAGGTTTTATTGATCTAATTGTGTTCGGTTAGCTTTTGTAGTTGTTGGTCACAGAGATCTTTTGTTTATTGAATAATGTTTCATCTCTTCCTCGAAGAAAACTGGGACAAAAAATAATATTTATATATGTACATTGTTGTGCGGTCTAAAATCCTATATGTTGGTCAATACCATGAAGTGAAAAGTTGACCAAGTAAGTGTCAGGTCGCATGAGTAAGTTAGTGCGAATTCTTCCGAAAGAGTTATGTGCGACCTCCACTGCATAAGTTTGTGGGATCTCCACCGCATAAGTTGGTGCGACCCCCTCCGAACGAGTTTAGTGCAACCTCATCCGAACGAGTTAAGTGCGACCAGAATAAAAAAGAAACTAGACTAAGCTTCGTCAAATAGATAACTTACGAAGAAAGGGAAACAAAAGTTTCTCTTTAAAGAATGATCAGTCATCTCATTTAATTGATTACCCAGTTATATTGTTACTCAAATTATATTGCCCGATTATACAGTTACCCTGTCATGACCCAAAACCCAAAAACCCGGGCTAGTGGCAAAAGGAGAATTTCACTTGATGGGAAATTCCTTAATTTATTTGAAAAGTGTCAAAAGTTTTAGTTTTTATAAAATCAGTCCATTTAAATAAAAACATTTGGAATTCCATCCCATGAACCACTCCCACAGTTCGTATACACCACTAAACCTAGATTGAATGATCACCTAAAAACATGAAATTAATTTT
>JXTB01000009.1:1592820-1631455 GCA_002914805.1 Parasponia andersonii
TTGTGCTTGAACCTACTTATTTTTAGGAAGTCTGCCGAAAGGAGCATTGAGGCCATATGTTCAGACAAGGTAGAAGATTTATCTACTCTCTTAAAGTTTTAAGTTACTTCATCTGCAAGATTGATTTTCATGCTGATATTTGTATGGAAAGGAACTCCTATAGTTGTTTTTGTTTATGATGCATTATGCTAATAATGTCATGTTACAAACTGCTTGCAAATTATTGACCATCAGTGGTTTGATGTGTGTAATGAATATGTCTCCTTTTTCTTCCTTTTGATAATAATTGTTGGAGATTTAAATACAATCCATCCAAGTGTGAAGAATAAAATCCCTCACCGCCAGCACAACTTGTTACATATATACTAATTTTATTCCTATATAACTTTACCTTTTTTTTTAATAAATCTTAAAGGAAGTTGGGTACGAATTAACAATATCCCTCCCATATAGCTGAGACAAGTTAAACAATAAATAAATTAAAAGAAAAATAGCTTCTCTTATCTTTTGATCTCAATAGTTTTTGTGTAACTCCCATCATGAAAAAGTTGATACTTAATGGAGCACCGACACCACTTTGGTCAGTGGAAGAAAAAGCATTATCTTCCACTGCTGCCCAACTCTAACCATTTGAAACCGTCATTTTTGGACAACTTAGTGTGAAAAGATGATAACGTAGCTCCTCTGTTTAACTTTACAAGTTGTGATTAGAAGTTGTTATTCCCGTTTTTCGCAAAAGCAGTGATTGTGTTAGAACTCTGAAATCTGGTCATGACATAGCTCTTGAGAAATGTACAAAGAAAATTAAGAGCTGAGAATAAGTTGCCAAGATCAATAATTTTGGATAACAATTAAACCATTGTATTCGACTTATGGAGAGTTTAGCCAACGCTTAGACAAAGTTAGGACAGGGTTCAGTCCAAAGACAACAACTTGAAAAAATGAGAATTTTTTATTAAAAAAAAAAAACAACAACAACGACAACATAATGGAAAACGATATTAGAGAGAAAAAAAAGAAAAAAAAAAAGAAAAGAAAAAGGAAAGTACACAAATATTATTTTGTGTAAAATAAAATTTTGTTCTGGCTTTTCTAAATGAGTACTTATAGACTTAGGATAAATGACCTTATTAGTCCTAAATTATTGTAAAAATCTCATTTTAGCTTTTAAACTTTAAACTATGTCAATTTGATCCTTAAATTATTAAAAAAATTTCATTTTAATCATTTTTGATATATAATTCATTTTATTCTTAACAGAATGAATATATAAGATAATTTTGCTATTCAGTTGTATTTATTTCATATCTAAAAGCATAATCCAGCATTATATGGAAATTAGAATATAAATTGAAGCAGTTTCAAAATATTTGGTGGAACAAAAATTAGTTGCATATTAGATAATAATACAGTGTAGAATTATCTAAAATACGATATTATGTTAAAATTACCAACAGAGAATGAAAAATGTAACTCACCTACTCCGACAAGTTTTAAACAAAAATATACTAAATAAAAATGATTGAAATGACACATTTTTAATAATTCAGGATTAATATAGCACAACTTAAAGTTTAACAATAAAATGAGACTTAATATACGTGGATTTATTTGTCAGGTAATATTTGAACATGTAAAATGCTTTGTTTCATATTGCAATACCGGCATTTTACATAGTGTCACGACCCAAAATCCGGGCTAGTGGCAGAAGGAGAATTTCACAAAGGTGGGAAATTCTTTAATTTATTTGAAAAGTGTTAAAAGTTCTAGTTTTTATAAAAACAGTCCATTTAAATAAAATAATCGGAATTCCATCCCGTGAACCACTCTCACAGTTCGTATACACCATCAAACATAAATTGAACGATTACTTAAAAATATGAAATAAATTTCAAAACCCATCATCATCATCATTCACAACAGATGTTAAATACCAGAATGGCATATATAAGTTTGCAGACAAAATAGAAAGCAGTAATCTTGGTTCAATGCTAACACACAATCCAAATAGTCCAAGGACTACGACAACAAACTCCTAGCATTACCAAGAGACGAACTGCAATCAGGATGACCTTTTACTACTCTTGATCACTAAGATCGCACTGGACACCACCTGAGGAGGAAGGTAAGGGGAGGTGAGCATACAATGCCTAGTAGGAAAATAGTTACCTCGGGGAAAAACAGTTCAGTGATGGGAATCTCCTGCATGGTTAGTTCAAATCCAAAATATACACACACATATATATATATAATCCAGACTGGGAGCCAATATACATATAACAGTGTAATCAAAACCATCACTCCATATGTACATGACACAAATCAACCCATACTCATGAGCTCACATCCTCTCATCTGTGGAAACCCAGGATGATGGCACTAAGTGTACCTAACAGCCTGCCTGATACCTAAGCCCATACCCGGAGGGGACACCCACGTGTCGCCTATCAAACCTGGAGGGGCAACCGAATTGCCTACACCTGCCAAATGTGGAGGTAATAAGAAGTAACAAGACCTTGTGCAAGTTTACGGACTTTCACCGACGGTGGGGCATGCAGTGCCACACTATAAAACCTACGATGCTAACACGGTGCTCATGTATGATCCTATGACACGTGCAATACAGATTTGAAGTGTAAAAACTATTGTACTCTGGTTTTGTAGAAAAATGGACAGCATAACGGCTCTATTTTTGATATACCCAAAATAACCTACACACAACAAATTCCTAGAGCAGTACAGTATATATCGTATAACCAGATTCCATCACATATAATTCAAATCATTAAAAACACGCTTGTTCTTATATGCTGCAGAAAATAAGTTTTAACTAAAAAATGGTATAAAACGAAGGTAACTAAACCCCTACCTTAACTGAATAGCAACACCACGCTATTGAGTCCTTAAGGTATCATTGACGATCGCCCGGAGGGTCGGAAACTAATTCCAAGCCCTCGATCGTCCTCGTGCGAAAAAATAACTTTCTCACCGGAGCTTCAATTCCACAAACGGACCTCTTCACTGAATTCCTAGCACCCAAATTAACTAGATTAGACATATAACTTGTCCAATTCGGGTCCGGGCCCACACCGGACCGGTGACATGCAAAACGAGACAAAACTCGACCGTCCGATCTCGATTTTCATGCCGATCACCAAACTACACAATATATATATCAAACTTCCCCATTTTCTGAGTACATTCCAAAAATGTACTCAAAAACACAATCCAACGGCCGGATCGAAAACTAAAATTCAAAAACTCAAAATACCCAAAAATGGTAATTTTTGATCCGGACAGTATGGAGTTGAGATATATATACCTTGATGATCCTTCGACGATACGAATCCAACAGGACCGGTTTGAGGCCGAGAGGTGGCCGGAATCGTCGCCGGCGAAGGAAAAACGGAAGTGGGTCGAACCGGCTTCGATGGTGTTTCCTGGCGACACAGGCGGCAGCGGCGAGCGGCGAAGGGCGGCGGAGCTTCGTGGCAGCTCGACGAGGTGACGCCAGTCGGTGGACGACCCGGACGGCGGTTGGCAGCGGTTCTGCGGAGGTTCGGCCGAGAGGGAGAAGAGAGGAGAGAGAAAGAGAGTTTTCGGGGGAGGGAGGAGAGAGAAGAGAGAGAGAGAGGAAAGAGGATGGGCACGTGGCCCATTCTTATAGGGCTGTGTAATTTTTCAAAAATTGCACATAAGTTCCCAAAATTTCAAATCTCTATCAATTTAGTCCATCTGTACAAAACTTTTACAAATTAGTCCCCACAATATTTTATCTGAAAAATTGGTAAAATGTCCAAATTACCCTCAAAAATTCCGGATTTTTACACATAGTACTCCACAGATGTGCAAAAAAGGAAAAAATGAAAAAACAAATGTCTTCTGTTTGCCCTCCAAACTATGTGAAATATCTCAACATATCCTCCAAATTAAAAATTCAAACTTTTCTCTCTGAAAATTTGAGAAAAGTGGCACCTGCTATGTTGTTGTTTACAAATAGTCAGTTATTCTTTACATAATGACAATCTTGGTTTGAAGGACCAAATTGAAACATCATATTGAGACATTCTACAAAATTCCTGCGCTAATACTAAAAAAGAAAAAGTCAACAAAGTAATAAGATTCTGAACTCGCACGAAGGATTGTATGTTTCATATGGTCGGACGTGGATTTTCTGCACCATATATTTTTATCTACGTTGGCAAATTCAGAGATGTTGCTGTCTTGGACTTTTCGGAAAACATGTTCTTGTTCTTGCTTTTTATTTCGCATAGAGAAAAAGAGATGAAGCTCCAGTTTATTTGGTCAATTAAAAGCTCGATCTATAAATATAATAACATTATGTTGGAATATGTAAGAAAACTATATTAGAGAACCACTATACGCCATCCATCATCATTCATCACGAATGTGTGGTCTCCATATAATGAGTTAAATATAATAATCGTTCTTGAATTATACTAATTGTATCGTATTGTCCTTTTAATTTGCAACTTACAAAGTAATGAACCTTGAATTATGTAATTATTACAATAATGATTCTTTTGTCACAAACTGTTAATTTTTTAATAGAAATTAGTCACAGACGAAATTTATAATTGGACTTATTTCTATGAGTCAAAAATCTCATTTTTATCCATAATTACTAAACTTTACATTTTGCATAGGACTCATTTCTATTAAAAATTTAATAGTTTGTGAAAAAAATGGTTATTGTTGTATTGATTCCATAAGTCTTGATAATTTATTCTGTAAGTTAAAAATTCATAATCTCATTTTTTACCACAACTACGTGCTCTATATGGACTTATTTCTGTTAAATATTTAATAATGATAAAATGATCATTATTACAAAGATTATATGATTCAGGTACCGTTATTATGTACGCTGAAAATTCAGAGAAAAAAGTGATACAACATGTATAATTTAGGGGTTATTAATATTATTAACATTTAACCCTCACAAGATTAATCAATTGATAATAGAAGCTAAAAAAAAAATATAGTCTATAAAGTAATTTAATTGGATTGTCAATCGTGACTAGAGTTGCAAATATGGGTGGCTTAGCTTGGCCCAATCTGGCCCGTTCGAGCCAAATGGAGAATAGTAGCAGGCTAGAGCGGTCCAGTACAAAAAACGTTAAAAAATGCCTAATCTAACCTTATAACGTGATGGCTAAATACTGTCCAAAATCTGGTCGATTTAATCTCATTTCATAAAAATATCATTTTTTTAATAATAATTACGAAAACGACAAATAACTTTTAAAATATATATATAAAAGAAAAATTACTGAGTCAGGCTGGACCGACAAATTCAGTATCTCGACCCTGTCCAAGCCGTCAATAGTATCAGATCAGGCTAAATTAAGTCCAAGTCAACCCGTTTGACTCGATCCATATTTGCAGTACTAATCATGACACATTTTAAGTATAAGAGCTACTATTTGTCGCAGCTTATTTTCATGACCAATAAAAGCTACTCCTTTTTATTTAGCCAATGTTAAACCAAAGTTAGAATTGGGCTCAATCCAATGACATCAACTTCGAAAAACAAAATGAGATGAAAAACAAATGATATTAATTTGTCTAAAATATAAATTTTGTATTGCGTGAGCTTTAATTATTTCAGTGTAGATATTTGAATCTATATCTTAGTGAATATTAGAACACGTGAACTTGTATCACATTGCAATAACGTAGCATTTTCCATAGTGGTCCCCAAGTGAGAAAAGATAATGTCTTAAAAGGATTAATAAAAAAAACAAAAACAAGCACCTCTAGTTATCAAAAGAACCCACACCTTCTTATGATATTAAATTAAATACTCAATTTATATTTTCTCATTAAATAAAAACATATCCATATAGTTAGTTAAAATTTCAAACTTTAATAATTTTACCTTTTAGAGACGTAAACCATATATTAGAATAATAAATATGGAAAATCAATTGTCATTGTCTTACTTTTTAAGAAACAATATGTCCAGTGAAAATAATAATTATTAAAAATAATAACATATGTCATTTTTTATTTTTAACATTTAATTATTTTGAATTAAATTCATTTTAGTTTCACTAATTACTTTTTTTGCTTAAAATTATTAGAAAAGAAAGGAAAAAAATTATTTTGTCATTCTCTCTCCTTTTTTTTTGAGTTTTAATTGTTTTGAATAATTTAAATACTTGAAAAAGAAAGCAAAGAGCAAAACAATAATTTTTTTTAACTTTGCCATTCATTTTTTTAAAAAATTATTTTGAATAGTTAAAACTATTTTTATTTTTAATAACTATTACTTTTACTTATATTAATTTAAAAAAAAAAACAAGAATAAGTAGTTTCAATATTAATTAGTTTTAATATATATTTTATGAGTTTAAAA
Source organism: Parasponia andersonii (assembly GCA_002914805.1). Classification (NCBI taxonomy): domain Eukaryota; kingdom Viridiplantae; phylum Streptophyta; class Magnoliopsida; order Rosales; family Cannabaceae; genus Trema; species Trema andersonii. The sequence goes on from JXTB01000009.1 coordinate 1,599,203, forward strand.
GATCAAATTATCTTTTTCAATAAATTAAAGTTTCAATTTTAATTAAATGTGTGAGTCAAGTCTTATTTGATAACAAAACATATATTGAAGAGGACTTTTTTATAAATAAAACACCAAATGTGGTTGGTTGTTTTTTTCTTGATATTATCCATAATTATTATCTGTTCCATGTTCCAAAGAGGACTTTTCTGCACATTTTCTTCACTTTGGCAATTTCGGAGAAGTTTCTGTTGTTCATTTTCTTGTGTTTTATTAATTCTAAAGAAAAAGGGATAAACTCTATTATATTTGGTCAATTAATACTCCAATCTTGAATAACATTGTAATATGTCAGGAAAAAAAAAAGCAGAACAGATACTACAAGAAAGCAGACTTTCACCGACGGGCTATGTAAAACCCGTCGGAGAAATGTATATTTGCTGACGCGTTGGGTTGAAATCCGTCAGTAAAAGTTGTCCAAATAATCCGATTATGGGCACTTTATGCCGACAGGCCTATGTCGGTATATTTGTCATTTACTGACGGATAATTTATTTTCCGTCAGTAAAAGGATATTGAAAAAAATTTGCATTACCTTACAGCGAAAAGAATTACTATTTGACGCCTATTATTTTTTTAATCAAAAATTAAAGAATTTTTAAGGTACCTTTGCCGAGGGAGAGTCTTTATTTCATTGGAGAAAGTTAATAAAACAATTAATAAAAATTTTTTACAACAAAACCCTATTCCCCTCTTTCCCTTAGTCTCAATTCAGCCACAGTCCATTTTTTCCCCTTTCTCTATCTCTCTCTCTCTCTCTCTCTCTCTCTCTCTCTCTTTCTCTCTCTCTCTCTCTCGCGGTCCCCTTCTCTCTTTTCCGCCACTCTTCCATCACCATCACTCCTTCCTTACCACCCCTCTCTCTTCCGTCGCCCTCTCTCTTTTGCTCTCGATTCCTCTCTCTTTTGCTTGGTCTCAGTTTGTTTTGCTTGGTCTTTTGGGCTCGTGGTCTCCTTTTCTCAGAGATCTTGTGGTTTGAAAGGTAAGTGCTTCTGAAATTGATTTTTTGTATCAATTTTTTTTTAATTTTATGATTTGTAATAATTTTGTGATATTCTTATATGATATATGTCTTGGATCTGATTTCTGATATGGTTATCGATCAGGTGATATTCTTGTGTTATCTTATTATGATACTTTTAGTTTTTGTTTGGTAAATGACGATACGAAAATCTCCTTTGTTACTTAAAATTTCCTTTGTTATGAAAACTGACTAATAGATGTCGTCGTGTGGTTCATCAGTATACTGCGGTCAAATTTTTCTACTACCAAAACTTAGAAAAATAAACCATTTTTTATTCTTGGTGCTATCTGTCCATATCTTGGTGCTATTGTCCTTTACAATCTTGCTTTCATGTCCATGAGTTACCACTTTTTTCGATCGACAAAAGAGTACTTGAGCAAGGCAATAACACTGTAAATGTTAGTCAGTCATCCTATTTAAAGAGGAGGAAAAAGAAAGATCTAATCATATCATAGTACAATGGGAGCACCAGAGTAAATCTTCAAAGTTGCTTGCATTCGGTGCTTCTATTTTTAGTGACGAGTGAAGATCATAAAAAATTTATTTGGAATCTGACTATGGTATATGGTGATCACGGGATTTGATTAACCCTGTAGTGTACACACTCGATTCATAAATCCGAATTCTTGTTTTAACTTTTTTGGCGGTATGAACACTAACACTAACCATTAGTAGTTAACTGAGATTTATGACCTGTTTTGTTCATAACAAAAGATAAAACAGAAAATGGAAGACAAAAACCGGTTAACAAGTTCCTTATTGGGCATAACAAGAAAAACAGAAAGTTACTGATTGAACATATGGTGCCTATGCGTGGCCAAATGTCTCACAGGTCCAGATTTTGATCGGAAATTAAAGCTGATTGATACTGAGGCAGCAGAATCTATAATAATAATTTACACGTTGTCGTGTATATTATTTTTCCATGTTTATTTAATTTGTAATGGCAACCAAAACTTGGAAAAAAAACCTATAGAGTGCATTTGCAACACTGGGGAAGTTATTTTTGTTCCCAATGGATTAACTTTTTTTTGACAGAATTAGTGACAAATGACCTATTGTTACAAAATGAATAAGTTGGATTACTAAAATAATAATAATGATAATAAAAAGAGAATAAGTTGAGAGTTAAACGCTACAAAAAAAAAATAACTTAAGAGTGATAAATCGAGGAGGAAAGACTATTGGATTCATAACTTTTTGAAAATTTCATTTTTCATTGTAATTGTTAACTGTTGTGAATACTCATACTTGCTTAATAATTTTTAGACACATTCATGGGAATTTGAATCCCAAAGGTCCAACTATATGAGCTAGACTCAAGTACCATAGTTGCATAACAAAATAAGTTAGCAATAACTGGAAAAGAGGTTTTGTGGTATTTTGATTCTAATAGTTACAAAACATGACAAGGATGAGTTAAAGATTTCTATCTTACATATGAATAGAATCGTAGTTTTTCAATGATATGAAGTGATTTAGACCGAAATAAGATTTACTTTTATCATGTTTTCTTTTATGTTGCAATAGAAATATGTTAAATATATTATTTTTCCATGTCGATCGTTTGCTTTTCTTTCTTTGTTTTTTTCTTTCTTTTGTCCTTTTCCAAAGTTTTCTAAGACTTTTTTGTCATTACGTACCTTATTAAAAACAAAATGCATAGATATTATATTTATGTTGTTTAAAGATTTACTTTACTCTTTTACGCATGAGATCACTAAATAGAGAAAATTTTCTTCAAAATTGAAGTAGGTTTTTCAATAAAGATCAAGTGAACTCTAACTTATATTTTATAATACACTACAAATAAATTATGTGTAGTACATTATTTAACCATCTAACTAAAATATAGCAAAGCAGATGAATACAAAGATGGAAAATCGGTGACTGTGCAATGAATTTTATATAGTAACTTAAAAATTAGATATATAAATATATATTGACATTAATGGTATATGAAAAGTGGAGAATATATATCAATAATTAATGAATAGACTACTGTTAGTTTATGAATCGATAGATAAAGTTTGTAATTTTTAGGTTGAACAAAAATGTAATTTTTCTCTTTTGACGGAACCAAATTTGGTTAATTCTCATAATCAATAGTTTCAGTTTATTTTTCTTAAATGAATATAATAGTAAATGAATTTATGTAAAATACATGTATCATAACCATGTTATGAAATCATACCCAAGATATAATAGTTGCCGTTGAAACTTATATATTAGGGGGATACAATACTTTTGGTTCATTTTCATTGCTCTCCGAACCTTGCTGTTGAAACTTGATGTTACATTTATATTCTTGTAGAGTTGGGAAGTGTTACCTAATGTTGGGACCTTTGGATCTTATTTACCAAATATTGTATATTAGTTCTTGAAAATAATGTCTTTTTATGCTATCCTAAACTTTAAATTACAGTACATTGAAGTTTAAATTTATTTCAGGTCAGGCCTAAATATATTTGATTCAATTTACCATCTTAAGTAGCCCATTTAGATTTTAGATATGCTCATTTTCACAATAGTGTCTCTTCGTTGAGCATATTAGACCCTTAATTGAGAAAATGTTTATGTATCACTCGAAAAAGGAAAAATGATTATGATATATATCCAATGTGGGGTTTCGGATTTGGATGTATGAGTTATGTTTTCTATTTTTACTCACTAGTATCTATTGATTGTAGTGCATTTTGGATATTATACTTACTTTTATGTTTGTTTGGTTGATTTTTTTTTCTAGTTTTTATAGTTATCTATATTTTAGTTTTATATCTAATTTGTATTATAATGTAGGTGATTTTATTGTGGAAATGTGCACATACTTGGTACCAAGTGTTATGTGTGCACATATATGCACACACTTGGTATTAAGTACCGAGTGTGCACACTTGGTATCCCTTAAAAATTTTAGATTTCATAATATACATAATAATTATTAATATTAGATTAAAATCATAGTAAATAAAAATTGTGTATTAAATAAAAAATAATCATATGACACCTAAAATGATAAAAATACCCCTATAAGACATAAAACATGATAAATTTCCCAAAATAACTCTAGAGTACACGTGATACTAATAAAAGATGTAGATTTTCCGAAATACCCTTATGACACTTAATACTTCCCTAGAAGATCCGAATTTATGAAAAGGCTTCTAGAAGAGTTAGAGCTCCCAAAATATCCTTAGAGTACCGAGATAGCGGTAGTAGATGTAGAATTCCCAAAATATCCCCAAGATACTCGATACACATTCCTTTTTTTGTTAGCACTTAAAATATTATCACTTAAAATTGTAGAAAAATAAAATTGTATAATAAATAATAAATAATAATATAAAACATAAAATGACAAAAATACCATAATGAGACATAACTGTATAGAATTCCAAATACCCTTAAAAGACCTGATGCACTCGTAAACAACCCAAAAATTACTAAAATACCCCTACGAGTCCCAATACGCTCTTAGAAGATCTGAAATTATAGAAACACCCATAGAAGAGTTAAAATCCCCAAAAAACTCCTAGGAGTCCCATTAGACCCCTAGGAGACCTAAATTTACGAAGATAGCCCCAAAAGAGTTAGAATTCCCAAAATATTCCTAGGAGTCCCGGTACACCCCTAGAAGTCCCGAAATTAGGAAAATACCCATAGAAGAGAATAATTGATCTACAGTTATTCTATTAGTTGAGGATTTCTTTTCAAATATGTACGCTTATCAACTATCTTTAATATATACATAATTTATTTTATATACGAAAGAAATTACCTTAGACCCGTTCAGGAGTCGGTGAGAGATTATGCATCTCGATAACGACTTCTAAATTGTCCAGTTTAGATAATTTAGGATTTCACGTTATGTGTTGTTGTTTACTTATAAACATTGTTCTCTGGTCAAGTTCTGATGGTATCTCCTTGTGTTCTCTAAGTGTGTACATATATGTAGTACACTGAGGAGAATTGTGGAGAGTTGCTGCCGGAATTTCAACGTGAATGGAATAATGTTTGAGTGAATGATAGACCACATAACAAAGTAATCTTGAATGGGATAAGGCCTTACCTTTTAGTAGTGGAGTGATAAGGTGGATTTAGGATACATGCACATGGAAGCACTTGTAGTGATATGGTCCATCAATGATTATCTAGTATATGTCTTAATATCAAGTTGGAGTACAAAAGGGTATAAAGCTTGCCCAACTTGTAATGAAGAAACTCCACTTATGGGGATCTGAAGTAAGGTAATATATATTGGGCACATACGCTTTCTTCCGATGGATGATAAAATGAGGAAGTGTAGACAATATGATGGTCAACATGACTTAAGGGCCGCCACCTAACATGTACTCCAGAGATGATATTTTGAGTCAGTTAGAGGACTTACAGATCAGGTTGCCTGGGAAAAACAAAGATTATGTCAGAGTGAAGAGGAAACGTATTGTAGTCGAGCTAAATTGGTCGAAAAAAAGCATTTTTTTCGAGCTTGACTATTGGCGGTACTTGTTACTGAGACATAATTTAGATGTCATGTACATCGAGAAAAATGTGTGTGACAGTGTCGTGGGAACTCTCTTGAGCATCGAGGGGAAATCAAAATACACAGATAAGGCTAGACTTGATTTTGCAGATATGAATATTCACAAGGAGTTACATTTATACAAAGTGGGAAACAAGTGGAAGAAACCACATGCTTCTTACACTTTAAGTCCTGTGGAGCGAAAGAAGTTCTGTCAATTTATCAAGTCACTCCAATTTCCTGATGGGTTTGCTTCTAACTTAGCAAAACATATAAGTGAAACAGAAGACAAAATATCTGATTTAAAATCACATGACTGTCATGTCTTATTCCAACGTCTTCTACCTGCTGGGATTAAACCGTATTTGAAAAAGAAAATCTGAGAGACTATCACTGAGTTGTGTTTTTTTTTCTAAAAGCTTTGTACACACACATTGAATGTGGCTATTCTAGAAAAGCTACAAAAGGATGTTGTAACCATATTAGCTAAGTTGGAAAGAATATTTCCACCCGTGTTTTTTGATATAATGATTTATTTCATTCTCTATTTACCAGAAGAGGCAATACAGTGTGGACCCGTTCATTTTCGATGGATGTACTCAATTGAGCGGGCCATGGGAGTTTATAAACAGTATATTCAAAATCGGGCACATCCAGAAGGGTCTATTACTAAAGTATATGTCGTTACATAGGCGCTTACATTTTACTCTATATATTTGTGGGGTGTCGAAACTCGATTCAATTGACTTGAACGTAATGAAATTGTTGTTGATGCTCGACCAAACCACATATTATCAGTCTTTAAGTCTGTTGGTCACCCACTAGAAAAAAAAGACATTATTATTCTTAATCCTTCTGATCGGCTTAAAGTTGAGTGGTACGTAATGAACAACTGCCCGGAAGTACAAAAATATATTGACTACTTATTTTATACCCTTCTATGCTTTTTGTTCAATGTTATTAGAACTTCCCTAATGTATGACTCTATATACATATAGTGAGTATATGAGAGAGTTATAGGCTAAAGGTGGTGCAAACCTAGAACGACAACAAGAAGTTAAGTTTCTTGCATGGTTTAAATCCCAAGTAAGCTTCTCTTGTATAATTTCCTAGATTTTGCTAATCTTTGCACCAAATTATGTGTTATCTAACAATTTTTTATATTAGATAAATCAATTACGAACATCAAGTTCAGATGAGCTCAACAATAAATTATATGCATTGGCTAGTAGATCTAACTTCTCAAATTTCTCCTACTCTAGTTATGTGGTGAATGGGGTAAAGTTTCTATTTGATAAGCGTGACAGTAAACGCAACTCCTAGAATTGTGGTGTCCGTATTCCTAGATCTGATAGGAACTACTTCTATGGTATACTAGAACAAGTTCTAGAGTTGTCATATATTAAAGGGTGTAACGTGGTATTGTTTAGATGCAGGTGGTTTGACACTGATCCGAGAAAAAAATAGATTCAGTTAGACGAACAATTTACAAGTATATACATAGGTACTTACTGGTATAAAGATGACACATTTATACTTGTATCATAAACAGAGCTGATTTATTATACCAATGATGATAAGAATGGGCCATTGTGGAAAGTTATTAACAAGTATACACCTCAAAACATATGAGTTTTTCTAGGTGCAGTAGATGTTTCTGATATTGCATCAACAAGCACTGATGTTCCTATTTTGCAAGAAGCGAACTCTTTGTCATTCTAATTGTGGGTTGAGCTTCCGGAAATGGAAAATGTTCGATTTCATCGGGAAGATGTTGAACCAGATGAAATTGACAATATTGATGACCTTATCTGTCAAGCTCGTGTTGTGATCCCTAATGACTTCTTAGTTGATGATGATGAGTTCTAAGACGATACTTTAGAGGAATACAATGATGAAGAAGTTGAACTTGATGACGATAGTGATACAAGTTCTGAAGAAGAAAATGAAATATCTGATAATGTAACATAATTTTATATTCTAGTGTGTGTAGAATTTTGAAAATTTTGTGTTTATTATTTTTTATATTGCTATGTAACATTTCTAAAATATGATAATTTTTTTTTGTAGGATGTCTAGCCACGGGAGCTCTCCCCTAGCAACTAGTGCTGCCTCTGGTTCCAGTTCTGGAGATGATAAACATGATCCCAAGGAAAAGAGGGTTAGGGAAGAGATGAGAGGTTATTCGATCGAAAAGGAACTTAGGAGGCTTAAAACTAACCGATTGAAGGTCGAGATTTGTGAGAAGACAGGGAAGCCTATCTTCGATCATGGTAAGATATTCTTGAACATTCTTACAAAGACGATTAGAGACACTATCCCATCTTCCACTCCAACGTGAAAGTGTGTGAAGAAAGAAGACATTGAGCTTATCTTAAACCAGATGGAGGTCAGTGAGTTTGCTAAAAGATTATTTTAAGCTATTTTAATAAAAACCATTATTAATAATTGTCCATTTTAATTTCACAAGTGAAGTTTGATTATCCTCAATCTGATGCACTCTTCATGGATCTATTAAGCAGTCCGTGATGGCATATTTATGGGATTGGCGCAACATGATGCGGAATCATTTTACGAAAATGGGGGGTAAGAGGGATATGGCTTTTGTTAAGGCCAATCCGTATAAGTACGTTCCCTTCAATCAATGGAATATTTTGTACGATCATTTCGGTTCTCAAGAGTTTGAGGTAATTAATATACTTTTACAAAAACAAATTGATTATTAAGAATAAATTATAATCAATAGTGAAACTAACAACTTGTGTATTTTTGCAGAAAGTCTCGACATAGAATTCGGAAAATCGGTCTAAGCAATTGTATCCGCCTGCACAGGGGTCATCTAGCATAATTAACCAAATGAAGGCAAAGGTTAGAAAATCAAACATTTTCTCTAATCAGTATAAAATATACTATAACCAAATAATCTACCTTTTTTTTCCTACTTTTCATAGGGCAACCTAGAGACCAGAGAGGTTATGAGTCCTATCGACTACTTCGAAAGCCGCCATCTCAAGTCGTCTGGTTGGCGGAATGAGTACACCCAAGAGAAACATGTAAGAATTCATTCTATTTATTTAAAATATTTAATTTGCATATATAAATTATAATTACTTTAATTTTTATTTTATTTTGTAGGTGGAGATGGTTACGTCCAGGGCGGAGGCGCTCACTCAAACTCAGTCTGAGCATGGGGATAGTGCCTCGTCTACTGAGTCTGTAGTGGGGCCAGAACAGGTCGATGAATTTCAGATCATGTCCAAGGCTTTAGGGACTAGATCTAAGTGGCAGAAAGGGTTGGGAGCACTCCCTCGGCTGAAAAGTATAGGAGGATAGAGGGCTGCCTGTACGGGACAAGTCGCTGAGACCATCGTTACCTTGAAGCAGCAGCTAGCTGAGAAGGATGCGGAGCACGCACAACGGATTGACGAGACTCGGCGATAAATGGCCGAAAAGGAAACAGAGAAACAATGCCGCCTCGAGGAGACTCAGCGACAACTCAACGAGCAAAACCAGATGCTTACAGACTCGGCAGGCTTAGGAGAATCCCATTCATCGTCTTCGACCATCTTCTCCGCATTTGTCGTCTCTGAAGCAGTTGGATCGATCTATCATAATGGAACCAAAAAGAACAGCAGAACGTCCGCTAGAGACAAACAAGGTCAAGCTAAATAACTAACACTGAAAAATGGTCATAACTTGACGAGAGAAGGTAGTGAAGATGTAATAAACAACAAAGATACGAGACATATGATTCATCCCAAAAAAAAAAAAAAAAAAGATAAAAAAAGAAAAACCACAACTAAAATTACTCATTTGGCTTGGGGCCAATAAGACGAGTTTTAAATCAAGGGAGTTTAGTTAATTCCCCGGTTATTTGGGAAAGCCACCATTTCCCCCTCTAATCTTTTAAGTGGGGGGTGGGGGGCATAAACAAAGTTATAAGCCCGCGGTTACGTATTTGGCTCAGCTGTGCAAAGGGAAAGAAGCGTGTTGTGATTCGCTACTACATGAGAACCCCCAGTTTCCCCAGAGATGTTCTTATGTTGCCAACTTCAGTTTCAACAACGTTAGGACTGTCGAATGAGACCACATGTTCTAGAGGATAGTTCCTGTTAGCATGGAGTTTACGAGAACCGCTTCCAACTCCCTTTAATATCACGGTCTTGTGGACCCCACCAAGCAATCCTTCGTAATCCGTGTCCCCGGATTCTCCCACAAACACCACAACACTTGACAACTCCATACCCCATCGCATATACAGGTACCTGAACGAGAATGTGTCAGTCATAACTCCAGTCTTTTGTACTTGTCAATAGTATAAAATGACTTTAGCACTAAATCACTAAAGCTTACGAAATAGTAAAAAATAAACCACCAGCAGATAGTGAGAGTAAAAACTCTGCATTTGATTTACCTCAGGGCCTGAGCTCTAGAAGCCAGCAAAGGGATAACATTCAGCCTTGGCCCATTTTGACAGTGTATGACATGGCATCGAAGAGCTTGAATTCTCATAAGTTATATTAAATTTCTATCGGAAGTGACATTTAGTTACACTGACAATAATCACCGACACCAAAGAATTATGTCAACAATTATCATATACCTTTCCCCGATATTTTTTTACTATTTTTTTCGATGAAAAAATACGTTAACCATGTTTTTTTTGTGAGCGACGACAAGCCATAACCCATTATCAAGCACTAGATTAATCAATTAATTACAAAAGTATCGTAAAGTAAATGAACAAATATATTGATTAATACTGCAAGACAGCTGGAAGTTACCGAAGTGTGAAAAGTAATAATAATAAAATAGGTGGGCAGAGTCTTTAAGGTGAGTTGTCAATTCGTAACACGTTTCAAGTAGAAGTGCAACTGTTTTGCTAATCATAAAGCTGCTCTTTTTTTTTTGGTTTGTTTTTTAATTTTTTTTTTCTCACTTGAACGATTTGATGCTGAGGGTGAAATGGCAGAGACGTTCTTTAACCCTGTTATTCACAAGTTAGTTGATCAACTAGCCCAACAAGTTAAATTGCTGAAACGAGTCCACAACGAAGTGAATAGCTTGAAGATGAACTTGAGATCGTCCGGCCACTCGTTAAAGATGCAAAAGCGACGCTATCGATCTGAGATCAAGTGAGGAACGCTACGGAGGTATGGCTGAAACAAGTAAGGGAGATATCGTCGACGAATACTTTATCATCTTGCGAAACGTTGTCTTGAGCGGGGATTCATCGATTCCCTTGAAAGAGCGGGTGATTGCTTTAGATCTCGTCATGACATAGCTTTTGAGACTCGATACATCAAGGAGTCATTGCGTAAAATCAAGTAAAAGAGATTGTTATGCGGTCTAAAATCCTACGTCAGGTAGCATGTATAAGATTATGCGTGTCTTGTCTTCCACTAAATAAGTTATGTGCGACCTTTACCGCATAGGATATGTGCGATCTCTACCACATAAGTTATGTACGACCTCTTTCGCTTAAGTTATATGCGACCTCCTCTGTGTAGTTGTGTGATCTCTTTTGCATAATAAGTTATGTGCGACCTTCTCTGTATAGGTTGTGAGCGACCTCTTCCGAAAGAAAAAGGAAATAAGTTTCTGCTTCATCAAACAGGAAATCTGCAAGGAAAAGGAAGCAGAAGTCTCCTATTTATGATCGACCAGTTACCCGTTTTGAGTGGTTATCCAATTATGTTGTTACTCGAATTGTATTACCCGATTGTATAATTACCCGTTTTACAATTAGAAACATTAAGTTACCCTCACCTATATAAAGGGAACTCAATGTTTCAGAGGAGGGATTCTAATTTTTTCCAATTCTCCAATTTTCAGATTTCGAAATTCTGACTTCTAATTTGAGAGAGATTATCGGACGAGACATTGTAACTTTGAGTGCTTGTAATTCTCCATAAAAATAGTAAAAAACAATGGATGTAAGCTCATCTTTTTCGGGAAAATCCTCTCTCTTTATTTGCTTTGATTAATAACCCAACTCATACAAGCCACATCTCTTAATTTTTTCTAAATTTATTATTGATAAAACCTCCATCAATAATTGGCGCTAGAAGGAGGGCTATTCCGATGGAAAAGTTTGTCAAATTCCACTTTTTTAATAATGGCAAACACTAGAAACACTACCAGAGTCACCGGAACTAGCCAAAACCAACCTCAAAGCACTGCTGCTACACATGCAGACCCTGCTCAGGATCAGCCTACTATGACCGCAACAGAGAACCTTTCCCAGAGACATGATCGTATGGAAGAGACACTGGTGAACCTTCAGTAAGTCACTAATCAGATCAATGACACCCTGCGACGACTTGCTGAAGGGCAGATAGTGACCCTACCACAACACAACGTCCCAAAGAACGTCCTGCTCAATTACCTGAGAAAGGAATACAAATCCTAGAAACAAGAAGATGCGGCCAGCCAAGAACTCAGCAAGAGCGTCACGAAGATCGCATCTCCAAAAGAAAAGGCAAGGTCACAAACTTGCCTCCAGAATCTGGTACGGAGAGTTCAAGTACAAACCGTGATCGTGTACAACCTTCTCATAAATCTACTAATAGTCAAGATCGCTTGAGCGGCGAACGAGGACGACCATCGAGAAGCGTCTTTGAAAGAATCAGCAGAAAGTCGAGACAAGATCCTGCAGACCTAAAACAGTATTTGGAGCGACGACGTAGTCATGATCGATCTATATCGCATCACAACGACCAAAGTCGGTCTTGTCGCACTATTTCACTGGATCCCTCTCACAGATCGCAGAAGACTCTATCTGATCAACCTGCCATACATCAGGATAATGATCGAAGGCCGCCTGTGCCGCCAGCGAGAGAGAATGCTTTCCCTCTGAACGTCGATGTTCACAATTTAAGGATCGCATTAGACGCACTTATTGGTTGGGACGATGAGCTCGCTGATGGGTATCGTTAATCGCTATTCAGCGAGGAGGTTCGAGCTACAGCCCTTCCCATTGGATTCAGACTTCCCACCGTTAATACTTTCGATGGGAGAACTGATCCACAGGACCATATGGATCACTTCAGTGACTTGATGGAACTATATCGTGTCAATGATCATGCACGTTGCAGATGTTTTGCTGTAACTCTCTCGGAAGCAGCAAAGAAGTGGTTCTGAGGAATCAAATCCGACTCGATCTCATCCTGGCAACAACTTCAGACGGCGTTCTTGAGACAGTTTCAAACTGCCAAGAATTTCATGTTCCACTTGTTAGCTTGTCTGCAATCCGACAAGGTCCAGAGGAGACTCTACGATCTTATCTCAATCGATTCACCTTAGAGTTAGCAAAGGTCAATAACCCACCTGAGGGAGGAGTTCTAACTCTCATGATGGCCGGGGTGCGACCAGAAACTAAACTTTGGGAGGAATTGCTTAAGCGAGAATGTAGAACCCTTGAAGACTTCTACCGAAGAGTTGGTCGGCATCTGAGGTTAGAATCTTCGTACGAGAATCTTCAAAAGACTAAAAAAGAAGGAAGGAAAGATGCGACTAAAGATGCGGTCATTACCAGCAAAAATGGTAATATGAAAAATAAGAGGAATAATGAACAGACGAATGAGAATCAGCCTAGACCCAAAAGACAGGAGATTTCAAGAGCTCCCATGAGGTTTAACAATCACACTGAATTAAACGCGCCCATAGATTATATCTATGCGGTCACAAACCAGAAGGAGCGATTCCGACAACCAGAACCGATGAAGCGGGACAGGACAAAGCGCGATCTCCAACAAGTTCTGCCAATATCACAATGATATTGGGCATGATACTAATAATTGCTTTGCCCTGAAGGATGAAATTGAAAGGCTGATTAGAGAGGGGCGACTGTGGCAGTACACCAGGCAGAACGATGAAAGGCGAGAAGAAGACCAACAGCGACCTCAAGAAATTCAACGCGAGGTGCGAACCATTTTTGGAGGACCGCACGTTGGGGGAGATTCTAAGAGAGCACAGGATAGGTATGCGCGAGAAGCTCGACAGCAGCCGTTAACCAATGTCATGCATCTTGAGCAGCGACCACGCAAGCTTCAAAGAGTACCGGATATGGATATTACCTTCACCGAGCAAGATGCAAGGGAGGTCCATTATCCGCATAATGACGCGCTGGTCATAAAAATTAACTGTGGAAGCACACAGTTGTGGCGAGTATTGGTCGATAACGGGAGTGCTGTGTATATCCTGTACTTCGACGCCTTTAAGAAGATGGGGTTGAATGAGAGCGACCTGAAGCCTGCCGCCACTCCACTCTATGGTTTCACTGGTGATAGCCTGATGCCTATGGGCATAATAGAATTGATGGTCAGTGTTGGGACCTATCCAAGGGTTTCAACAATAATGACCCAGTTTCTGGTGGTGGATTGTCCCTCTGCCTTCAATGCTGTGCTGGGAAGACCGACATTGAGGGAACTTCGAGCCGTCACCTCGATCTACCATCTAACAATGAAGTTCCCGACCCAACACGGGGTAGGCGAGGTTCGAGGAAATCAATATGATGCGAGGACATATTATAACAACTCGCTTCAACTTGCAGCAAAGGATGCGACGTCTAGCACAATGATGGTCCACCTGCCGGAGAGAGTGTCAGTCGTGGCAGCGGACAAAGCGTCAGTCGAGACAGGGGGCAAAGCGTCAGTCATGGCAGAGGACAAAGCATCAGTCGTGGCAGCAGACAAAGCGTCAGTCGTGGCAGCAGACAAAGCATCAATCGAGGCAGCGAGCGAAGCTCCGGTTGGATCGACAGATAAAGCGTCAGTCGAACTGTCAGTGAAAGCGTCAATCGAAACGACCAGCGAAGACTTCGATCCTCGAGAAATAGACGAAGAAGTCAGAACTAGACCCATTAAAGATCTGGAGGATTTATCATTCGACCTGTCTTCCGGGACTTTAAAGATTGGAACGGAGGTTCAAGGACCTGTGCGAGCTTCATTGGTCACTTTTCTGAAGTCTAATTTGGATGTCTTCGCATGGCAACTTTCGGATATGGTTAACATAGATCCGACAAAGAAGCCTGTACAACAAAAAAGAAAGGCCATGAATCCAGAACGCTACGTCGCGTTAAAAGAAGAGGTGGAGAAGCTGCTCGAAATCGGGTTCATAAGAGAGTCTTTCTATCCTGACTGGCTTGCAAACCCAGTTTTGGTGAAAAAACCTAACGGGAAGTGGAGAACGTGTATTGATTTCACTGATCTCAACAAAGCATGTCCGAAGGATAGCTTCCCTCTTCTGAGAATCGACCAGCTTGTAGACGTGACGTTGGGGCATGAACTTTTAAGTTTCATAGACGCTTATTCAGGATATAACCAAATCCCCATGTACGAGCTAGATGAGGAACATACCTCGTTTATCACTGATCGAGGGTTATACTGTTATAAAAAGATGCCCTTCATACCTATCAACACAGGAGCGACCTACCAATGTCTTGTTAATATGATGTTTGCAAAGCAAATTGGCAAAACAATGGAGGTATACGTCGATGACATGCTAGTCAAATCGAAGAAAGCCGAAGATCACATCAAGTACCTTGATGAGATGTTCAAAATCCTCCGGAGATACCAGATGAAGTTAAATCCCCAGAAGTGTGCATTCGGAGTAGGATCTAGAAAATTTTTGGGTTTTATGGTCAATCAGCGAGGAATCGAAGCAAATCCTCAGAAGATACAAGCGCTGATTGATATGCAATCTCCTCGTAAACCTAAGGATGTGCAAAGCCTAGCAGATAGAGTAGCTACTTTGAGTAGGTTTGTATCCAGATCAACCGATAAATGCGAACCTTTCTTTGAGGTATTAAAGGGATCAAAAAGGTTTGAGTGGACGGAAAAATGTGAGCAGGCATTCCAAGAATTGAAAAAACACTTGGGTTCTCCTCCACTCTTGTCGAAGCCAAATCCGGGAGAAGAATTATGCCTATATCTCGCTGTTTCTAAGTATGCGACGAGTGCTGCATTAATTCGCGAGGAGGCAAATATTCAGCGACCTGTGTATTATGTAAGTAAAAGATTACTTGATGCTGAAACCAGATATCCAGAGATGGAAAAATTGGCACTGGCACTTATTATTGCATCAAGAAAGCTTCGCCCTTACTTCCATGCTCACTCCATCCGGGTTTTCACGAATTTTCCATTGAAACAGGTCTTACAGAAACTTGAGGCGTCAGGATGACTGCTTAAGTGGGTTGTTGAATTGAGTCAATTTGACATCAATTTTCAACCTCGCACTGCTATAAAGGGTCAGGCCCTCGCAGATTTTATTGCAGAATTTATATACGATGTCAATCTTCCCACGGGAGTACTCAAAAAACCCGCCTCAGATACATCAAAGTTGTGGAAACTTTATGTTGACGGGTCATCAAATGAAAATGGAGCAGGTGCGGGCATAGTTTTAATCAGTCCTGAAGGGCACAACATTCATTATGCGCTTCGCTTCAAATTCCCAGCATCGAATAACGAGGCCGAATACGAAGCACTGATAGCTGGGCTAAAGCTCGCACAGGAAATGAAGGTCAAAATAATTGAAGTGTATAGCGACTCCCAGCTGGTCGTATGTCAAGTTAAGGGCAATTATCAAGCGAGAAGAGAGAGAATGATGACCTATTTAGAGAAGGTGTAGCAGTTATTCTTAACGTTCGATACTTATAACATTCAGCTTCTTCCTCGCATTAAAATTACCTGGGCAGATGCGCTTGCTAAGCTCGCTTCGACGAAAGATGCAGAATTATTGAAGGTAGTTCCCGTTGAATTTCTTATATCACCAAGCATCGAGGTCAAACCTTAAGTAATTATGCCAGGTGATGAAGAACCGTCATGGATAGATCCCATAATGTGATATATACAAAATGGCGATCTTCCTGAGAACAAAGACGATGCAAGACGGCTTCGTATGAAAGCAGCTCGCTATATTATCAAGGATGGAGAGCTTTATCGAAGGAGTTTCAGCTCGCCATTATTATTGTGCGTCAATGATGAAAAAGCACGCTATATTATGAGGAAAATTCATGAAGGAATATGTGGAAATCATTCTGGGGGACAAGCACTCCAAACAAAATTCTTTGACAAGGATACTTTTGGCCAACTATGAAAAAAGATACATTGGAATTTTCTAGGAAATGTGACAAATGTCAACGATTTGTGACCATTCCTAGAAAACCACATGTTCCTTTAACTTCAATGACTAGTCCATGGCCATTTGCTGTTTGGGGAATTGATATTATCGGGATACTGCCATTAGCGCGAGGTGGTTTGAAGTATGCGGTAGTCACAGTTGATTATTTTACAAAATGGACAGAAGCCGAGGCCTTGAGCACCATTTCCGCAAAGAAAATGATAGATTTTATTTACAAATCTATAATCTGCCGTTATGGTATACCGCATACCATAATTTCTGATAATGGAAAGCAATTCGACTGTGACGAGTTCCGTGAATTCTGCAACAACTTGGGCATCAAGAAGAGTTTCTCCACTGTTGTTCATCTGCAAGCCAATGAGCAGGTCGAAGCAATAAACAAAATACTCAAGCAGAATATAAAGACAAAACTGGAGGAGCATAAAGGAGCTTGGCCAGAAGTACTTCCAGAAGTTTTATGGGCTTATCACACCACACAACAAACCACTACTGGAGAGAGTCCATTCTCTTTGGCTTATGGATATGAAGCGATGATCCCTGTTGAAATTGGTGCAGGCTCCTTGCGGCGATCTGTTTATGAGCAAAATCAGAATGATGTATTACTGAGAATTGAACTCGATCTTTTAGAAGAACGGCGTGAACAATCTCAGCTCCGAATTGCATCATATCAACGACGCACTGCTCGATATTATAATTCCAAAGTCAAAGGTAGACATTTTGAAGTTGGAAATCTTGTCCTTCGACGAGTTCTACCTAATAATAGAGAACATGGTGCTAGTGTATTTGGGCCTTCTTGGGAAGGGCCTTATGTTATTGATAACGTCATTCGACCTGGGACATATAACCTAACTCACGTTGGTGGACAAAAGATCGAGCATGCCTGGAATGCAGAACAACCTCGTCGTTATTATCAATAAATCTTCATGTTATCTTCAACAGCCTACTGTATCTTCTTTATTAATATTCGTCAATAATACTTCTTCAGCTATTACTTCAACTCGTTTTCGATCATCTATTATAGTTTTATGGCAGTTTTTGGACACCATAAAACTCGGGGGGCAGTGGGATCAGAATGTTATCTCCTATTTGTTTCCTAAGGGACTATGCAAACGTCCATTTAGAGGAGATAGGGGTTTTAGATCATCGAAGTATCTGAATCTCCTTAAAATCTTAGGATTTTCTCCTCGCTTCATGCCTCAACATGTCGTATTACGCAATTTCCCTCCTCGAACAGAAAAGTAACTAAGCAAAACGTTCATTATTCGAAGTGATATATTGCTATATTTTATTTTGATATGGAACTTTTGAAATATAGTTAGAGTTTGCATCACTTGTATTGACTGTTTTCTTAAGCGACCTAACCTATCCTAACACTTAAAACTCGTTTTAAGTTAGTCGAATTCAAATCGCTAAAAGCGTGCTGATCAATCACTGTGATTGACTATTTAGTTAAAATTACTGTTGTGTTTTCATTGTTTTGCAGGAGCATATGAGGAAAAAAAATATATTAATAATATTTATTATTTTTAAGTCACTCGTACATACACAGAAAGGAAGGGGGACTAAGCCCACATTGTTCTAAAAATAATAAAAAAAAAAAAGAACAAAGTTATGCAGAAGGGCTCGCGCCCCTATCCCCAGCTTTGGCAGTATCCTCCCTCCGACTTTGCACGACCTCGACCACGTCCTCGCCAAGGATGGAGAAGTCAAAATTCGGATGCTCGCAGAAAATATTGAAAATGAAGGTCGACGAGGCGATATCACTAGCTTTATCTTCGAGTTATTTTACTTCAGTCGCCTTGAACTCCTCGATAGCTTTGTGAACTGCCTCAGTGGTCGCCTCCCTCATGCGATCCGGATACTCAGAAATGGCCTTCTCGAGCTCTTTGACTTTTTCCTCGAGATTCTCCTTCTCGAGTCTCACCTTGGCCAGGTCCTTGAGCATCTGCTGCTTCTCCAAGTTAAAGGCCGTTCTCTCCTCCCCCAGAGCCTTCTCTGAGTTCTCGAATGCTTGCGTTATCTCTTCAACTTTTTCAGCCTTCTCCAAGTATTCGAGAACCGGGTCATGCATCAGGACAGCAACAGCCGCAGTCTAAAAAAAAAAAAAAATCTAATTGTTAACACCAAGAGAATATATTCGAGGAGAAGATAGAAAAGCTTACATTGGCCAGCATCCTCATCGCAGATCCAAAAGCGACCTTAGCAGAACGTCGCTTCATCCGCTCCCAACCTTCCTCAGATGTGAAGCGATCAATAAAGGATGCGCTCATACCAGCCTTCTCTGGTAATTGGTTGAGGAGTGCGAAAAGCTCTTCACCCTTATCTGCCAAGATCGGTTCCGAAAAATGGCAGCCTCGGTGGGTGGTTCAGGATGACTCGTTGGCTAAGGCTGTGGTGGAGGCGAGCTTGCTGGGAAGTCCTCGAAGGCAACTTTTCTTTTCTTCGAGCTGTCGACCTTCTCCTTCCCTTTCGATGGCGGGGTACTCTCGGGTGTTTTGGTTTTTGCCATGGACCCGAGAGTTGAAGGTGGTGCTCGCAAGTCGCTACCGATGACCATCTCTATACAGATATGTTAGTGAGCGAGGAGATATAGTACAAGGGTAATTAGAATGCACGTGTAATTACCTTCTTCTTGTGGAGCTGGTTGAGGAGCTGGTGGTGACACTGTCTCTGGAGATGAAGGTTCTGAGGTTGGAAGGGTGGCTGGTGCTTTTCGTTTTCTAATTCTTGAAGACGAGGCACCTAAATCCGTCCTTTTCCTTGGCTTCTTCTTCGAGCTCGATGGCTTAGACGAAAGAACCGGGGGGTCTGGGAACGTGGCTCCCTTTGGAAGCAGACCGCAGGCGACCAGGTTATTTGAGGTACCTAGTACCTTCCAATTGAATTCCTCAATTGGAAGGTCGTTGATTTTATATACCCTTGCGAGCTGTTTGTTGGAGAGTCCGGGTCGATCCCTGTTATCTGCGATGACATTCGAATGCAATCTGTATAAAAGTAAACATAGAAAAAAGGCGATAAATTGAAAGACTACCTACCAGGATTCTGAAAGAAGCCGTTAGCTGCATAGTCAAAATGGAAAAATGGATTTTTCCACTTTCCCATGTTGTTGCGAACTCCATAGATCGTTTTTATTGCCTGGTTCGACCATTTGCTCGCATAGAAGAAGCCAAGATCTGACGGGTTCGATTTCACTTGGAAAAACCAAGCGAATTCCTCAGGAGAAGGGGTCTCTAAACCTAATTTATGGTACAGTATATACAAACCTACCATATATCTATAGGTATTAGGGGTTAGTTGAAAAGGGACGACCCCATAGTAATCAATGATCGATTTTATATACAGATGAAGTGGGAGATGAACACCACACTTGAGAACTGCTTCAGAGAAGGAAGCGAGTCCACGTAGTGGAGTGTGTGGTCGGTTGAATTCCATAGGTAGGCGAAGGGGTATGGCGATCTTATAGCTGCTCACAATTTTGCTGAGTTTGTTCGATGTGCAGCTCGTCCTTATATTGGTACATGACCAATTCCCTTCTACGTATTGGTAACCAGATGAAAATGCAGGGGCATCCCTGATATGTCTGGGCTACTGATCCTGGGGGAGATCGCCTATTTGAGGACTACTCTGTCTGACTCCTGTTATTTCTACTTCAGGTTCTGCTCGAGGTAATCTTCAAGGTTTATGGAACTAACACTTGAGTCAGAATCTCCAGAAAATGCATTCCCTTCCCTAAATTCATCACTACTAGACATCTGAAAAGAAATACGCAGGCATTTAGACATCGAGGATTCTCACTATGCCAGCACTTAGGGTATTCATCCTAGGATTGTACTAATAAGCAAGCTCATTCCTAAGAGATCTACGGATTCATAAAAATTGTTCGAGCAGTTCGTCAGAAAATAAATGTTCGAGCAGTTCATCGGGAAATGAAATAGGGTATTAGACCCTAGAAATTCTTTTCACGAGTTCATTTCTGGTTATTATCTAGTAAGTCTACTCTACGGACTGAAAAAAGGGGGATAAAAATAATTCTCATTTCACTTTAATGTGGGATGAGTTTCTATTCCTAAAAATTAAAATTATTTTTTCAAGAACAGAAAAAATAAGAGAAGAAATGAACTAACCTTTCTTCAGAAGCGGAGGGATTGAGATGATTTGAACTTCGTCGGAGAAGAAACTGTGATTGTGCGAGCTGAAGGACGAAACAGCATTTTAGGGTTCTCTGAAGCTTCGATATTTTCTGAGAAAAGATTGAAACGGTGAAATAGAACAGAAACAGATTGGTTTCCGATATTTATACTCCAAGTACCGTTAAATCATAGCCATAGATCAAGGAATTCGATTTTTAGATCTGAAGACCGAAGTTTACGCGGGATTTGATTCTTTCCGAAAAATTAGAATTGTTTAAAATTTGAAAAGATTTGGTTTAAAAAAGACGTTTGACATCATTAGGCTTCCTCGAATTCTACTATCTTTCTTAGAAAAGGCTACACGTATTTCCGTGTGTCAGAAAAAGATACGCGTGATCTTGAAAGATGGGATTTGAAATCTGGCAACTCTTCGACTCTTCAAAGATCTCAAGTTTAGGTCGTATTAGAAAAAGATACGCATGATCTTGAAAGATGGGATTTGAAATCTGGCGACTCTTCGACTCTTCAAAGATCTCAAGTTTAGGTCATG
Organism: Parasponia andersonii; assembly: GCA_002914805.1. NCBI lineage: Eukaryota > Viridiplantae > Streptophyta > Magnoliopsida > Rosales > Cannabaceae > Trema > Trema andersonii. Next base: position 1,620,610 of record JXTB01000009.1, read on the forward strand.
ACATAGGATTTTTAAGATCACACATTAAAAAGAAGCTCCATTTTGTCCTAAAGAACTAATGGAGCTGGGGGGCAATTGTTATGCAGTCTAAAATCCTATGTCAGGTCGCATGTATAAGATTATGTGTGACCTCCACCAAATAAGTTATGTGCGACCTCCACCGCATAGGATATGTGTGATCTCCACCGCATAGGTTATGTGCGATCTCTTTCGCTTAAGTTATATGCGACCTCCTCCGTATAGTTGTGTGACCTCTTTTGCATAATAAGTTATGTGCGACCTTCTCTATATATATGTTGTGAGCGACCTCTTCCGAAAGAAAAGGGAAACAAGTCTCTACTTCATCAAACAGGAAACCTGCAAGGAAAGGGAAACAGAAGTCTCCTATTTATGATCGACCAGTTATCTGTTTTGATTGGTTATCCAATTATGTTGTTACTCGAATTGTATTACCCGATTGTATAGTTACCCATTTCATAATTAGGAACATTGAGTTACCCTCACCTATATAAAGGGAACTCTATGTTTCAGAGGGGGGATTTCAATTTTTTCCAATTCTCCAATTTTCAGATTTCGAAATTCTGACTTCCAATTTGAGAGAGATTACCGGACGAGATATTGTAACTTTGAGTACTTGTAATTCTCCATAAAAATAGTAAAAAACAATGGATGTAAGCTCATCTTTTTCGGGGCTGAATCACTATAAAATCCTCTCTCTTTATTTACTTTGATTAATAACCCAACTCACACAAGTCACATCTCTTAATTTTTTCTAAATTTATTGTTGATAAAACCTCCATCAACAGAGGTCTAAACTACGGGTTGAGACCCTTGGAGCAAGGATCACTGCAAGAAGAAGGCAATTTGTCGCGGCTGAAAACTAAAAAGTCTTCCAGTATATCTTCGTCATCACTATAAATCCGCCGGTATAGACCGTATAGTAACGACAATACTTGTCACCATATTTTCTACTTATAGCGACAACTAATCATTCAAATGAATACCCAAATGATATTTGAAAGACCTATACCAATGACTTTTTTAAATTAGTCTTTGTTATTGGATTATTTAAAACAGCGATATTATTATTTTATATTTTATTAATTGTCGACACTTTATTATTATATGATTTAAAATATTTAGTAATAAAAATATTATCACAAAATAGTAAAAATATAAATTATATAATTATTATATTTAATGTAAGAAAATGTAAGTAATTAATATAAAATTAAATAATTAAATAGTTATATGACATTGATATAGAAAAAATCCAATTAAAGTAAGAGATGTCCAAAATTAATATAATTAAGTAAATGTATTAAGTACATATAATAATAGTCTATAATCCTAAATCTTTATTCTCATCTTCTTCATCCTCCTCGTCTTCATCTTCTTCACGAGTAAGAGGATATAGTGCAAGATACGTGAAACGAGCTGGCAGGGTAGCATTAAGGCACTCCTAATCCAAATGAACCCCATTAAAAAATTAAAACATTATATCTTTTTAGTAGTGTTATCCTAAATCCTTCCTAAAATAGATCTTTTGTTAGTAATGTTATTTTAAATCCTTCCTAAAATAGATCTTTCCTTACACAGTTATCAGTTTTATTAACTTATTGATTTTGACATCCCTAATGATGTTAAGAATTTTTTTTTATGTTAAAAATATTTTTCTATTAGAAATACACCTTTGATATTTTTACAATTTGATCGGTTACTTTTTCCTATCTTTTTCGTTCACTTTTTATAGTGATGACGATTTTTGTTTCACAGAAAGCCATGTATTGTTCATTCCAACGTGGATCACTATATAAGAGGGTAATATCCTGAATTCACGACACTCATTTTCTTAGATAATTAAATAACCAATAATAACATGGTTGTATAATATTTCCTTTTATTTCCTTTTGTATATTAATATATTTATATATATATAATTTTGAATATCCATTTTTATATATCGGTTATCTTATAATTTTTATTTATTAAGTAATTTTGTAGTAAAATGCTCAAGATGTGCTCGTTAGTATAAGTTGAAGTATATTAAGTCAAGTATTTCCTATTATAGTAATTTTGCATATTCTGTAGCTAAAATATACTTGATTAGCTAAGTTTCTTAACTATCATGTTATTAGTAACATGTAGTTCACTGTATTCAATTGTGGTTTTAGCTATATTAATTAGTACATCAATTGAATATTTTATTTATAATATGGCATGACCCCTATTGTCTTATTTTGTTTCCAATATTTTAAATAGAAATCTATATGCACTTTGTTTTTTTTTTTTTTTCTGTAATGCCAAATTGATTTTTCAGTATTATGATGGCATTGGACAAAAACAAAAAAAAATGATATTGACTGTATTAAAGACCGATTCAAGGCTTTGCCTTATTGTACTTATCTCCACCGCCTCCAATATTCTCTTCAAAGCCCTCATCCTCATTCTATTATTAGAAGTTTAGCACATGTGTAACATCGTTCTTATCACAGTTGTTTTACTAAATTAGTTGAGTGATATCTCTGCCATGTGAACCTGAAAGGTAATCTCTTTATTTCTATCAATTTAATATTTTACTCTCTTTATGATATATATTTAACTAGTTCCTAGTTTTTTGTTGTTCTACGAGTACGTATGATTTGTTTATATCGTCAATTTTTGAGTCAATGTTTAGGGAAGTTTCTACGGTTCTTAATTAATTACTATGGTTTTATGTGCCATTTGGAAGACTCCGTGATTCGTGAAAGCTCGGGTATGGGATTCTGGCAAAATAGTAATGCCCGTATTTGTATCTTCTTTTATGTATATAGAAAGATAAAGACGTCATTACAAACTTAGGAAGAAAGTCAATTAGGCCTTGTCAATATATTTTGTTGTAATATTGTTTATATTTGATACGAAGGCACTTGTGAACTTGATTAAACGTATCATTTTACTGTGTTATTTTCATGGTGTTCCATGTCTATGTATACAAGCTATTGAGGTCACATGTTGTGACGAATTAGTTACTTGTTGACAAGTTTTCGTGTAGATAATTCACTTGACTTCGTATTTGGAAAAGTTATTCTTTTTCAATTTTTTTTACCACTGTTTGATATAATCTCAATTCATGCAAATCTTTCTTTCGAAAAAGTAACTGTTCTATTTGATCTGGATTGACATATTTAAAAGGGAAGTTTTATTGTTGTTCTATAATCTCTAGCTCCAAATTATATCAAAAATTATTCTTTTAAGCCAAGTTTTGAACATTAGTTGCTAGTTGATAACTGTATTTTACACTTATCTTTACTATTTTTTCGAGCTTAAGAATTGCTTGTCTTTGAGCTCTTTTTACTTGTTTTGTTGTTTTTTATATATATTTTAGGTGAGAAGTCATTGAGTGAAGAATGTCCAATTTTGGAGTGAAACCAAGACTAAATCAAGATAATTTTCATCAATTGCAAGCGAAGACGGGTGAAAGACTTCTCAATGAGAAATTATAGAATGAGCAAACTCATATTTTGATGGAGCAATGCTAGCCATTCGGGAGAAATTGGGCGCTACAGTGCCAAATTGGCACCACAGCGCCAAACTCTTCCAGGAAATTGGCACCGTAGTGCCACTTTCCTGGTGCCGTAGCCTAGAAGAGGTGGAACCATAGCCTGGAAAATATGGTACTACAGTGCCACATTATGGCACTACAGCGCCAATTGTATCACACCTACTCGATCATTTTAATGGCGCGGTATCAAAAAGTATAGAACAACTTGCTGAATTTCGGGATCTTGATTTGTTGTCTTTGGTATTTAACTTCTATTGACCTTATCTGAAAAGGGAACAAAAATCCTAGTAGCAAAAGGGTTCTAGAGCTATTCAAAGGAAGAAAATAATACGAAAGAGAGGATTTAAGATGGAGAAATCAAATTGGAAAGCTTCAAAAAAGTTTTTCTTTCCTCTTGTTCTTGTTTTTATATTCTATTTTCTGAAAATAAATATGTACAAATCTTTGTATGTTTGTTGTGATTCATTTTGTATGAACATGAGCTCAACTTAATTTCTAGGGAGGCAATTGAACCTCTAATATAATCTAACTATTTTGTTTTCCTCAATTATTTTTGATATCTATTGATGAGTTAATTGCTCTATCTTGAGTTTAATGCATCTATTTACTTGGCCACTAAATAGAGTTGTGTTGTGAAACCTATATGAACTTAGGAAAGGAAATTTATGTTTTGACATAGATAGAATATCATAAGATCACTTAGTGTGGAGTGAGTTTGTATAGGATAGGAATATACCTATGTGACTTGTGCAACCTTTATAGGAGTATTACCAAGAATAATGAATCTAGTCAATGTATATTAGGAGTAACATATTAGCTTGTCTATCACTTATGTCTTGGAAAGGAGTTTGTTAATATATTAGAATTCTTCCGTGTTAACTATAAATAGATGATTGAATTATGAGAAAAACTAGTATTAGGGGAGCTAGAGGGTAGTTTGCATCTTTAGATTTTTTAATATTGCTTTTAGAACAATCTTGGTTGCTTAATTTACTTTTTAATTCTTGCTCAAAATAATCAATTATTGTTGTTTGGATAAATTGAAAATTAGTTTCAATAAGTAGTTAGCAATTGTAAATCAAGTACTCTCTATAGGATCAACACTCTCGTACTTTCTATATAACTTGTTGCAACCCGTATACTTGGGGTTGATATGTTAGAATTAGCCAAACATTAATATCACATAGTTAGTAATGGAATAAACTTATTATACAAAGATACTAGGAATACGTCAACTGAATGAAGCATGAACATGTAGTGTATTTATATTGCTTGACGAGTATTGGTGAATAGGGCAGGGCGAGCCAACGCCCAAATATCTTGTCCCTTCAGGGACTTTATCTGGCTCTTTTAGAAACACCATATAGTTCCATCAGGAATACTTTGATAAATGTATAAGAAGGACTTCTGCAGTACACAAAAGGGTCTAAAATGTATTTAGGACTCAAGACCTCTGTACGATAGCTTATAATTAGTTATTAGTTATTGGCTATCAAAATGGCTCAGTATGTGATTCACTGTCTTATTAAGGAATACAATATACACGGATTTTCTAATCATACAATTATCCATTCTCTGGTATATACACATTGTATTTGTTTAACATTAAGTTTCATACTCATCTATATTCTTATGTTACAGATGAGCATTTTAAAACTGTGAGTTTAGAGAAGGAGAGTTATCTTTCTGATCGCGGCTTGTGTATATGAGCATTTTGACACTATAGTTTCCTAATAAAATATTTTTACTTCTTTTGAGTGCGTATATATTATATATATATATATATATTTATATATGAGGTCTCCATTTATGAGTGTGTACGTACATAGAAGTTGGACTATTTATAATTATGAGTGGAGTTTTCGTTTTTATTTCTAGAGAATTTATTTCTAATATTCAATTAGTTTTAAGTTGATTGGCATTTCCCAATCTCACAAAATATATATACAAATATTAATATGTATGTTAGTTAATTGGGAGATGTTACAGTTAGTATCAAAGCTTGTGTTTTAAAATGATTCTAAAGACCGCTTATATACAAACGTCAGGAAGGAATGAAAGCCTCACTCTTATAAAATTGTTGATTATGTATTTGATATCTATTTTTATAATTGCATTCCATATTTATTAATGATTAGTATTCGCTATATTGGTGTCATTGCCGAGGAGTACGGTAATTTACCACTTATTAATACTAATATCTATTAGTTTCGATTTAATTGAAACCTTCTTTTTGTTCTTGTTGTGGATCTCAGGTACTTAATTTTGCTATATGAGACACAAAAAGAGTGTAGAATACTTACTATTTAATCTTGAGGGGAATTCAAAGATAAAGGAATCAAGGAGTCAACATCTCAAATAGCTATGAGAGACCAAGATAATGCTAGAACTTTGAGAGACTTTGCGGTTCTTGTCATCGATGGGTTTGGTCCTAGCATTCGAAGAATAGATATCAATATTAGTAACTTGAGTTGAAGCTGGTAATCATTCAAATGATGCAAGCTATGTCCCAATTTGGTGGTTTACCTAGTGATTATCCTAACCAATATATCATAAATTTTCTGGAGATATACGACACTTTCAAGCATGACAGAGTTAGCGAAGATGCCATTCTCTTGAGACTCTTCCCATTTTCTTTGAGACAAAACTAAGGGTTGGTTGAATGTCTTACCCTTAGGATCAATCACTACTTGGAATGACTTAGCTCAGAAAATTCTTGCCAAGTTCTTCTCCCAAGCAAATACCACTAAGTTGAGGAACGACATCACTTCCTTTGTGCAATTTGACAATGAATCCTTGTACGAGGCTTAGGAGTGCTATAAGAAGTTAATGAGGAAGTGTCTACACCATGGGATACCCAAGTGGCTTCCTGTTCAAATATTCTGTAATGGGTTGATGGGTCATTTGAGGACCATTATAGATGCGGCAGTCGGCAGTGCATTGACGAGTAAATCAACTAATAATACTTATGAGTTATTAGAAGAAATGGCGGCGAACAACTACAAACAGCCTTCTGAGCGTGTAAATCCAAAGAGAGCTGCCAATGTCAATGAGTTAGATGTTATTTCTTTATTGGCAGCTCAAGTCAGTATTTTGACCACTAATTTGAAGCCAATGACCAAGAAGCTCGATTCTATGGAAGTCTATGGAATGCATGCGGTGAAAAGCTCAACTAGAGTTTGTGAGCAATATGGTGATAACCACTTGAGTTCTTACTGTCCTTTGAATATGGAGTCAGCTCACTTGATGAGGGAACTATAACTAGCAGTAACACAACAATCTATACTCCAACTCTTACAATCTGGGATAGAGAAATCATCCAAATTTCTCTTGGAGTGATTAGAATCAATAAGGACAGAATCCAAATACAGGATCAATGCAGCATCATGAATTACAGAATCAAGAGCAACCATCGCAAGAGAAGAAGCTATCTATAGAAGAGATACTCAAACTATATATCACAAAGAATAAAGGTACCCTTCAAAATCAAGCGGCCACCATGATAACCTTAGAGACACAACTTGGCCAAATGACCAGTGCTATGACCAGTGCTATGACCAACCATCCTCAGGGAGCTTTACCTAGTAATACCGAAGTGAATCTAAGAAATCAAGGTAAGAAGTATTGTAATTATATTACATTGAGAAGTAGAAAAAAGTTATTGAAAACTATTGACAAGTCCACTTCACCATCTAAGCCAACTGTTGAAGAAGTTGTTGAGGAAGAGCAAGCCAAGGAGAATGATGAGGAGAAGCCAATTGAAGAAGTGAGCAGTGGGAGTTCCTCAACATCACTATCAAAGCCATGTCTTTACAATCCATCATTGCCTTTTCCTCAATGCTTTCAAAAGAAGAATCTTGACAAAAAATTCTCTAAGTTCTTAGAAGTGCTCAAGCAACTGCACATCAACATTCTCTTTGCTGAGGCACTTGAGCAAATGCCTAGTTATGTAAAGTTCATGAAGGAGATCCTTTCCAAGAAAAAAAGATTAGGGGAATTTGAGACTGGCGCTCTCACGGAAGAGTATAGTACCATTCTTCAAAACAAGCTTCCTCCTAAGCTTTAGGATCCGAGAAGCTTCAATATTCCTTGTACTATTGGCGATCATTTCTTTGGTAAGGCTTTGTGTGATTTGGGAGTTAGTGTCAATTTAATGTCATTTTCTATTTTTTGAAAACTTAGTTTGGGTGAAGCAAGGCCAACTACTGCTATGCCCCAATTTGTAGATAGGCCTATCAAGTATCTAAAAGTAAACATTGAGAATATGCTTATGAAGGTGGAAAATTTGTACCTCCCAGCTAAAATCATTGTTCTTGAAGAAAAAAAAATCTTTCATTATCCTCGGAAGACCGTTCTTAACAACCAAGAGGACGGTCATTGATGTGAACAAAGAAGAACTCACTATGAGGGTGGAAAACCAAGTAATATCCTTCAATATGTTCAAAGAGATTCATTCTCCTAGTAACATCGATGATTATTATAGAGTGAACTTGGTGAATGATAGCATTGAAAAAAATGAGTTAGAGGAAGCTCCATTAATCAGTCATGAACCCTCTGTCATTCATCCTGTTGATGAAGAGGCAAAAAAGGCTATAAGGAATACCAATGTTATAGAAGCCCCAGAGAATGCTTCTATGTCCAATTCTCTAATTGAAGTCATGGAGTCATCACTCTCTTCTTCCAACCACAACAATAAACTATACAAGAATGATACGAGAAATTGGAGGGCAAAGAAGAAGAGATATGGTGATCATCACTTTAAGCCGGAGCCATAGGGTATGCTTGTTATGTCTCGCTTGAAACTCTTCTCAGGCAAGCTTAAGTCAAGATAATTGGGGCCATTTAATGAGACTGATAAGTCTCCATACAGTGCAATTAATGTGAAAAATGAGAGTCCCACTAGAACAGTCAAGGTGAATATTCAAAAGCTCAAGGAATACTTAGAAAGAGAGCTTGATTGAGCTAAATCATCCTATACCTTGACCAAATTCTCAGTGGGGAATGGCAATGTCAAGCTAAGGAGATTAAACATGTGCTAGTTAGGAGGTAACCCAAGAATGTGATGTTAATAAAGAGGGAAGCATGTTTTGAAATCCTTATGTTGTGTTTCTGTTGAAGACAAAGTGATGAATGTGTTGGTGGAAGGGCTTAATTGCAAAAAAAATTGAAGAGTTGCTGTCATTTTGGCAACTTATGAGCTCAATTTGGCATTCTAACACTACTCTAGGGCACCACAAACATGCATACGCACCAAAGTTTGCTGAATGCCCGAGTGTTGGCACCGTGGCACCATAGCCTGAGAAAAAAAAGACTACTTGCCCTTGTATGGCACTGTCGCTACCACCACCGTTAGCCAAAAGTAATCAACTTAGTGACCACCACACCTTAGAGACTGACTGTGCAGCCTTTGATCAAGTAAGTACTTATTCCCTTTGTTATTTAATATTTAGTGCATTAAGGACAGTTCACACTTTATGTTTGTGTAGAGTTTTTAGCACTTACTTGTGTTGTCTAAGAGAATATTTTAATTTATTAAACTTTTAGACTATTTCCCTTTGTTTTTTTTTAGTTTATTCAGTGTCTTTCTTAATTTCTTAGTATGTGTTATCTTTGTTTAGTTGTTTGATTGTGTGTTGTTTGGAGCTTTTGACAGAGCTTAACTATCGATGATATGATTGAGAGTATGTGTAAAATAACTCTTTGGAAACATTTAATATCATGACTATTTATACGCTTTGAGATTTTGCTTTGTGGACAACTCTTGAATATATTTTGCACGTATTCATGAGTATTTAGCCTAGAATTGCTTAGAGTAGCCTTATGTATATGGCTTAAAAAAATCTTTAGCCTCTTGTCATCTTAGAACCTATTTAATTGTCAATCAATGCGAAATTCTAGGTAGCATGAAAATCGAAGAAATGATGAAGGCTATTTTAGACGGGTTGAGCCTTTCCTTAGTCACCCCCTTTGAGCTAAATTTCTTGGCCTTTTCATTTTTTGAGCCCTAGAAACTCCTGGCCGAAGACATTTCTAAACTATCTCCCTTCACACTATAGATGCATGAAAGTAAATTTTGAACTTATGGTGATGTATGACCAGTTTATTAAGAATAAAAAGGGGAAATCCTTTTGAAGAACAAAGTTTGGCTACCTTAAATTGGTAATTAATTGTAAAAAAATAAAACGGAAAAGCAAAATATGAAATTGGGTCAAAAATTAAGTTTTGGGGAAATTATTGTGGTATGCTTAAGAGAATTATATTCATTGAGCAAAAATGGGCATCCATGGTGTGAATACACCTAAATAATACCATTCCATCTATCCGTACCTAAGCCTTGTATTACAAGCCGATTAAAGACCTATTAATCTTCGAATTAGTGTTATTTGATATAAGTGGAGATTGACATAAAAAAGCGGGCTTATGAGAAGGCTGCATCACTTTTTTTCAGACAACTCAAAGTTTGTAACATAGGCCTACATAAAGCGATCCTAGTGTAATTGGTTAAATGTAAGCAACTATTACACACACACACACACACCCACACTAAAAGTTGACAATAAAGCCAAGCTATATAGAGACTCTTGGGATTTTTGCCCTAAAAAGTAGATTTTCAATTTTACCCTTTTGAGTATAAACAACTATCTCTTATATGAAATTAAGATATTTGCTAGATAAAACTATCTTAGTTGCATAGTTTATTCATCTGAAAAAGATTTTATGATTTTATATGTGTATAAAGAAATAAACATGATTAAGTATTAATTATGGGGAGACGTATTTCTTTATCTAAGTCTAAATGAAGTAATTTACAATTTGTAAATAAAGATGGAATACTTTATTTACTATAGATTGTAGTGTTTGTCTATCTCAACGGAAATGATGTGTCTTAAATCATTGAAGTATCTGACTTCTGATAGAAACACTAATACAATAGAAACAAGTTATGTGTATTAAACTGGACAAGGTAATATAAAGAATTGGAGTACTGTAACTCAATTCTTATATTATCACAAACTAGCTCTTAGCATGTAAATCTTAATCCTTGATGTTTGACTGGACTTGCTTTCATGGGTTATAGCCTTTTGATTTGTTAAAAGACTAACCTCTATGAAATTAGAGGTGAACTCTGGCATATTGGAGGTTATGGCTTATGAATTGATGAGAACACTAAATAGTTAAGGACACTATACATTAATACCACTTTAGATTCTTTCAAGATTCATGGAATAATTAAATCTAAGATCTTAGTATTCACTTTGTGAATTGGTTGATAATTTTGTCTAAATAGCCATTGAGAACAAA
>JXTB01000009.1:1634865-1666010 GCA_002914805.1 Parasponia andersonii
TAGTATGTCATAATGTCTTAAATTAGCTCATTCTCTTTAAGTCGCATAATTGGATATACATAGTTGATTTTGTGGTTACTAAATAAGTTAGATTAACTGGGAAAAATCGGGATCCCTAAATTTTAAAAGATTGAGTGGGAGCGGGTATCCTCAGAATCTTGCTGAGCTCCTGTAAGAGGTTTTTATCTGGGTATTACTAGTATTGAGTCTCTTAGGATAAATTTGCGAGTGGACTTTACGTACAGATCTTCTATAGGAGACTGTATTGTTTAAGAAAGCTTGTGAATTGAAATGATAGTTACACACTCAACATAGGATGCTATTAATCTCCCGTAGGAGCTATGTTAGTTTTTCTATGGACCGATAAACAGGGTAATTAGCAAACTGGAATATAAGATATTTGTCTTTTTATCTAAAGTGAATTGTTCACATTTAACTTGTAGATTCACATGATTATCCGTAAATAACTTGTGATCTATGGTAGGTTAAAATACCTTGAATATTTGTGACAGTATTAGGGATTCTTACACAAGTATTTTATCTTGATAGATTTAATATTAAGTATTCTAAATTCTTTTATATTCAGATAAACTAGCAAACTTAGTCGAGTACTAGGAGGATCATAATTTGCATACTTGTCCATAGTTTATTCTTAGTTTTCAAATGGCCAATAAAAGCATAAAACATAATCTTCTTATTTGATTATATGTCATAACATTTATGTTTTCTTCTTTTACTCCAAATGTACTCCAATATTTTGCATGAATTATCTACTAAATTTAAATCAGTTACTTTGATTAATAAATCACAAGAGTTGGTGATTTTGTCAAAGTTCATTCCTGATAATTAATACCCTTGTTGAGGTATTTGTTATCTTACTTAAGATAATGAACACTCTTGTTGAGGCGTTTATTATCTTACTGCAAAATTGAATCAAAACAAAGATATTTGTATTCGATTGTTTTTCTCTATATGTTTAATTGAGAATTAAACCTACAGAATTTAATTGTAAATTGAATTCATTAAATTCGATTATGAATTGGATTTATTTTATGACTTTTGTCTAATTGGGAATCTTATTATTTTGTAGTTTAAGGAAATATTGTTTCATAAGATGGACAAGGTTTCCAGAAAGAGGAAAGAGACAAAGGAATACAGTACAAGGAGTAAAATGAGGACATTTATGGAAACATCTCAGCATTCAAAGAGTTTGAACGATAATCAACATGAGGATACCTCTACTGAAAAGAAGTCAAGAGCTTCTTCGATAGTTAGGATGTTTGGGAGGCCAAGAAAATCACTCTCTGCTGAGGATAGAAGAGATCTCTGGCTAGTGGACTCAGGATCTAGTGTCAATATCTGCAACGACAAGAAATGGTTCATTGAACCAAATCAATTAAATAATGTTGGTCGTGATGTGGAAGTGATAGACAATCAAAGAGTTCGAATAAAGGGCATAGGCGATGCCTACCTTAAGATCAATGATAGCTCCATATGCTTGAAAGATTGCTATTACGTACCGGAATTTAGTTTAAATGCTCTTTCGGTATCGAAGATGTATAAAGAAGGCTATCGCTTCGAGTTTGACAAGAAGGTGAAAGTTTTCTATAATAATCTATTGTACTGTGTGGAAGAAATGCAGAATGGACTTTATGTCCTAACCCTAAAGCAACGAAGTACATCATCTTCAATCATAAGCATTACTACACTTCAAGAGATGGTGAATGACATCAGGAAGGAGCGCAACATCATCGATTGGCACAAGTGACTCGGACACATACCATGCTCAGAAATTCGCAGACTTATGGAGCTGGGTCACTTGCCTCAAGTAGACATCAGCAACGACATAGACTATGAGGATTGCAAGAAGCCTATAAAGTACAAGCATCCTCTTGCTACTCATTATGAGAAAGCTGAGGCATGTTTAGAGTGCGTACATGTGCATATCTGTGAACCTATAGAGGTAGTTTTCTACAACAAACATGTGCATATCTGTGAACCTATAGAGGTAATTTTCTACAACAAGCATACATTGTTTATCATCTTTGTTGATGAATATTCAAACTTCGGTCAAGTCTATTTTCTCAAGAGATACGATGAAGTCCCAGATGCTTTCCATGAGTTTGATAGAAAGGTATGAATGCAACATGACACCAAGGTCAAAAAGTTTAAGATTGAAGCCAAATATGAAGATGTGGATTCTCTTTGAGACCTACTAAGGCCAACACTAGCCAATCTTGCTATTCATTATGAATATGCGACTATCTATGAGCATAGTCGTATAGGAGCTGCAGAGAGGTACAACATCAAACTCAAGCAAACCATAGAGCTAATGTACAAGGAGTCGCTACTGTCCTATAGATACTGGAATTATGCTTTAAGGACAGCTTCATACATCCTCAACTTCATTCTATCAGATAGAGTTGCTTTGACACCTTTTCAGATGTGGATGGGCTATGTAGAGAGCTTAGAGCATCTAAAGGTATGGGGTTGCGAAGTATACGCATGCAAGAAAGTAGGAGATGAAGTTGACAAGAATTCAGAAAAGTGTTTTCTGCTTGGCCATCCAAAGGAAGAGAAGGGCTACATTCTTTACAGACAATCTACAAATACTACATTCATTAGTAGAAGTGGAGACTTTTTGGAGGATGAGAGGGAAGTCCTTCAAGAAAATGATGAAGAGAGAGCTTATGATCTTCATTGCTTTTCTTAGTCATTAAGCTGTTAGTTGAACACTTAGTTTTTGCTTTTATTAATTTTTGTCAATTGGAACATTTTAGAATTTTTAGTATGTTATTTTTAGTAACTGTTTTTTGGACAAGTGGGAGATTGTTGGAATTTTTGCCCTAAAAAGCAGATTTCCAATTTTACCCTTTTAAGTATAAACAACTATCTATTATATAAAATTATGATATTTGCTAGATTAAACTATCTTAGTTGAATAGTTTATTCATCTAAAAAAGATTCCATGAATTTATATGTATATAAAGAAACAAACATGATTAAGTGTTAATTATGGAGAGACTTATTTCTTTATCTAAGTCTAAATGAAGTAGTTTACAATCTGTAAATAAAGATGGAATACTTTATTTACTATAAGTTGTAGTGTTTGTCTATCTCAACGGGAATGATGTGTCTCAAATCATTGAAGTATCTGACTTCTGATAGAAACACTAATACAATATAAAAAAGTTATGTGTATTAAACTGGACCAGGTAATATAAAGAATTGGAGTGCCGTAACTCAATTCTTATATTATCACAAACTAGCTCTTAGCATATAAATCTTAATCCTTGATGTTTGATTGGACTTGATTTTATGGGTTATAGCCTTTTGATTTGTTAAAAGACTAACCTCTATGAAGTTAGAGGTGAACTCTGGCATATTGGAGGTTATGGCTTATGACTTGATGGGAACACCAAATAGTTAAGGACACTATACATTAATGCTACTTTAGGTTCTTTCAAGATTCATGAAATAATTAAATCTAAGATCTTAGTATTCACTTTGTGAATTGGTTGATAATTTTGTCTAAATGGCCATTGAGAACAAAATTATCGACAATATTATTCCTTGATAGAAAGATGGTAACTTAAAAGTAAATAGGTGTTGGAGGGGTATTACGGTAATTTCACCTATTCAACTATGGCATTGTATAGGGATTATATATGTGGTATAGAATATGCTAGATAGATCGGATAATCAAGGTTAGTTGATTAAATCTCTATAAAAGGCATGACATTTAATCTAAGAGTGTAGTATTGAGCCTTAAGTAGAGTGTCCCCTTTACTAATAATATTTATATAAATACCAAAATAAGAGTTATTATGTATTTATCATATTATTGGAGCTTAGATTATTTGGATCCATTAGGTCCCTTGTCTAGCTCAATTAAGCTCATTAATTGGTCGGTAGTATTTGTGAAATAAGTTTCATGAAACTGTGTAAAATAATGATTCTACACAGAAGTTGGTATTTTTATTAATAAGTTTCATGAGTTAGACATATTTATAAAAATACACCCAAAGCCCAAATTGGAGAACAAACCCAATCCTAATTGGACTAGGGTTAGCAGTTTTTAGTCCCATATATATAAGATATATGAGAGGAAAAACTACACAGTAACTCATATAGAGTCACACGCATAAGGCATAGGGGGAGAGAGAGATTTTGGCCAACCTAGGCTAAGAGAGAGAGAAAAATGTTTTCTATAATCTCATAGTCTCATCTCATATCCTTGTATTCCATAGGATCAAGAAGGTGTTCTTGATCATTCTCCAACAAAAGTTTCGACTTGGTGCCAACTCGCTTCGTCAACCAAGAGCAAGAGCATAGACAAGAAGATCTAGGGTTGGAGGTTTGATCACCATCAATAAGGAGATCGAGGAAGAACATGCTACAAGAGGTAAACCCTAATCTCATCTCTATGGTTTTGTATCTAGATTTGATTTTTGTTGTACATGATCCTGTATATGATGCATGTATGTTATATGATTATGAAAACTGTTTTCATGTAAAAATTTTAAAACCTAAATCCGCTATTTTTCCACTGCGTTCATGATATGATCATGTATTTTCCATTTCTGCATGCATGCATGATTTTCATAAGTGTTAGGTCAATTTACCAACAGAGATATGGTTGACCTCATTCAAAAACTTTGTTTATGTGTCGTAATTTTAGTTTGTATTATTTTAGTTAATTCTTGCTTGTTCATTTTTTTTATTTTAGCTTGAGGATGAACTTTTTCTTAAGTTTGGGAGAATTTGATAAGTGTATCTTTGTTATCCTTTCGACCTTAAGAATTACTTGTCTTTGAGTTCTTTTTACTTGTTTTGTTATTTTTTATGCATATTTCAAGTGAGAAGCTATTGAGCAGAGAATGTCAAATTTTGGAGTGAAACTATGACTAAATCAAGGTAATTTTCACCAATTGCAAGCGAATATGGGTGAAAGACTTCTCAACGAGACATTATAGAGCGAGAAAACCGGTATTTTGATGGAACAATGCTAGCCATTTAGGAGAAATTGGGCGTTGCAATCCCAGTTTGGCATTGCAGTGCCAAACTCTTCCAGGAAGTTGGCACCGCAGTGCCAGAATGTGGCATCATGGCTTGTGAGAGGCCTTGAAAATATGGCATCGTAGTACCACATTGTGGCATAGCAACGCCAATTATATTACACCTGCTCGACTTTTTTGCTGCTGCTGTTGTCTTTGATATTTAACTCCTATTGACCTCATCTGAAAAGAAGATAAAAACCCTAGTAGTCAAAGGGTTCTAGAGCTATTCCAAGGAAAAAAACAACACCAAAGAGAAGATTCAAAAAAGAGAAATCAGATTGAAAAGCTTAAAAAGAGTTTTTCTTTCCTCTTGTTCTTGTCTTTATCTTCTATTTTCTAAAAATGAATATGTATCAATCTTTGTATATTTGTTGTGATTCATTTTTACGAATATGAGCCAAACTTAATTTCTAAAGAGGCAATTGAACCTCTAAAGTAATCCAACCATTTTGCTTTCCTCAATTATTCTTGATATCCAGTAATGAGTTAATTGTTCTATCTTGAGCTTAATACATCTATTTACTTTACCACCAAATAGAGTTGTGCTATGAAACTTATATGAACTTGGGAAGGGAGATTTAGGTTTGGACATAGATAGAACATCGTAAGATCATCTAGTTTGTGATGAGTTTGCATTGTATAGGAATATACCTATGTGACTAGTACAACCTTTATGGGAGAATTACCAAACTTAATGAATCTAGTCAGTATATATAAGGACTAATATATTAGCTTGTCTAAATATAAGGACTAATATATTAGCTTGTCTAATCTTGGAAAGGACTTTGTGAATACATTAGAATTCTTAATTGTTAACTCTAAATAGATGATTGAATTATAGGGAATACTTGTAGTTACTGGAGTTTGAAGGTAGATTGCATCCCTACCTTCCTTAATATTGCTTTTAGTACAATCTTGGTTGCTTAATTTCAATTTCTATTGCTGCATTTTAAATTGTCATTTACTTTTTAATTCTTGCTCAAAAAAATCAGTAATTATTGTTTGGATAAATTGGATAATAATTTTGGTTAGTAGTTAGCAATGGTCATCTTAATGGCTTAGTATGCGATTTACTGTCTTGTCAGGCAATATAATATATACAGGGATCTCAATCATACGACTATTGATTCTCTGGTATATACACATTGCATTTGTATTCATTACTTACTAAAATTCATACTCATATGTATTCTTACATTGTAGATGAGGCACTATGAGTTTGGAAGAGGAGATTCGGCTTTCCGACCTCAACTTATGTATATGAACATTTTGACACTATAGTTTCCTAACAAAGTATTTTGTACCAATTTTATGTATGTGTATATTATATATATTTATATGTGAGGTCTCCTTTATGATTATGTATAGATATATATATACATTGGACTATGTATAATTATGAGTAACGTTTTCCCTTTTACTTCTAGATAATTTAAAAAGTTTTAATTTTTCACTATCCAATTAGTTTTAAGTTGACTCACATTTCCTAGTCTCACAAAATATATATATACAAATATCAATACGTATGTTAGCCAATTGAGAGATGATACAGTTAGTATCAGAGCTTGTGTTTTAAAATAATTCTAAATACCACTTATATACACACGTCAGGAAGGAATGAAAGCCTCACTTCTCTACAATTGTTGATTTTATATTTGATATCTATTACAGTTTTATAAATGCATTACATATTTATTAATGATTATTATTAGCTATAATTGTAGCCATAGATTTTGAGTATTAGGATATCAGTGTGGTGATGACTCGAAGTCAAGATAATATCGACAGAGGTGTATCTTCATCATAGGTAGTAATCAAGTTAAGTAATTGGCTTCTTTGATACAGAATATATTAGAGCAACATATGAAATAAGAAAATTAGCCTAACCCTCCACCACCACCACCATAGTAGAGATAGAATACCAATGAGAGTGATGGGGATAGATTCAGCAAAGGGGATAGATTCAGCAAACTCTAGCCTCTAACCTTTGATGATGGGGTTAATCTGATGTAAGTAGAGCAGTAGATTAGGACAAATGAGTGTATGTTGGCTTATGCTAAGGTTCCTGATGCAAATAAGATTCCTTATGCTAGTTTCATGCTAAGACATCATGTTAAGTACTTGTGGGATACTATAAGCACTATTCATGATGTTACTACTATGACATAGGAGAGCATTAGAGAGTTGTTCTATGGAAAATACTTTACTGACGTCATGAGAGCCAGTAAGAGGGTTGAGTGTACCAATCTGAAGTAGAAAGAGGTGTCTATTACGAAGTACATTCGCAAATTTGATGTATTGTCACAATATGCACCTCAAATGGTTACTACTAATGAGTTAAAGATAGATCAATTTATGCACGGCCTAAAGAAGACTATTGTAAAAGATTTGAAATCAGGTGGAATTCGAGGTGTGCCATTTGCTCAGATTACAGACAAGACACTAATTGTTGAACTTGCAAAGAAAAATGTCCTGGATAAGGACAAGATTAGGAGAGAAAGTGATGAGTGATTAATTCACTCACAAATCAAGTATCATTCAATTCAAATAATTGTAAGTTCTTAAGTATTTTTGAGGTTTGATGTATTTTTTCTTTATTTTTGTAGTTCTTGTGAATAAATAAGAATAAAGATAAATTGGTATCAAATATGGATATTTCAACCCTTGTAGATGAAAGTTGAGTCTGATGGGAATGCAACGAAATGAAAATTAGGCAAAATGGAGCTAAAATAGTTAAAAAATGCTACCGGGAAGAAAAACTATCATGATAATTTCTAGAACCGAGAGTGCCACAATGCTTAAATAGTAGCACTGCACTACTACCTAGAATTAGATTTCCTGAGCATAGAGTACTGCAGCACTTGTCAGGGAGCATCATGGCACTACACAGCGTCGTAAAGTGTGTTTTTAGCGAGCTTTTAGGGTCAATCTCAACCATTGATTCCATCTGACTGAATGGTTGATATTCCACCCAGCTTAGGTTATCTTGGACCTTCTTAAATATACTCTTCAGCCTCTATTTCAAGTGTGGAGAGTTGGAGAGAAAACATAGCAAAGAGAGCTCAAAAATATTAGAGAGGAATGAGCTTGGAGCAAAAATCTTCGAAAGGATGCTTGAGAAAGTGGCTTCAAGAGAATGAAGCTCTACCTCCGAAAAAGATTTTTTCTCATCCTCTTTCTCACTCTAACCTTATTTGAGTTTTTGTATTGTACTTGATTTATGAATATATTTAGATAAATGAAATTTTTGTTGTGATTAGTATTGGATTCTCCTATGTTGAATTAATGGTTATATGCTTCAGGCGTGACATTACTAAAAGTTTGATTCTATATCTTGGTTTCCAATATATTCTTTAGTATTGTTCTTGAATTTATTTATGCTATTCTATGCTTAATGTTTCTCAGCTTATTAGCTACAAGTTCGAAGATTTAGTTTCTAGAATTTTACACTTGAGAAAAGGAATTTTAGAAATAATAATAGGATAGTATAACCTACAACTAATAGAGTTTGAAAGAACCTATAAATTCCTTTGAAGCTATGATCAAGGAACCATTGAATATAATGAATTCTTAATTTCTAGATTAGGAATAGAGATACTAAAACCTGGATTTAGAAATGATTTCACTCGGCACTCGAGAGAGAGATTAGAAATATCTTCGAGTTTCTCGCTTATAAACTAGGAATAATTGTTTTGAATACAATTAGTGATCAAAAGACATAGTTAATAGTTAGGTGAATTCAATCCCCTAGAACATTTGTACATAGAGTTTTCGTACTTTATTTATGTATTTATATTTATATTTATATTTATTTAACTATAAATTCATTGAATTTGATAGACTAGATAAAGTTAGGTCCCAATAATTCTAGTACTTAGTGATAATTTTACACTCAATTCCTTGTGTGATCGACAACTCTATACTTATTACTTTATTACTTGTTTGCAAGCCTTGCACTTATGTTTATTTTACATATATGCATTTAACATTTACAAGTTTTGGCACTGCTACTGGGAAATTCGTATTTTAGATTATTGTTGATATCAGAAGCAAGTAACTTTATTTTAATTTAGGTATTTATTTCCATTTTGTTTTTACTTTTTTAATTTTTGTTTTGAAAGATACTTGAAGATGTTAGATCAATAAGTCATCTTGTGATTTACTCGATGAAAGTCGGGGTCATTTTATTGTGCATGGTGGTGATAGAAGGAGTTGCTCATACAATGCTTGAATCATAGTCTATCTTTGGAGTATCAAATACAAAATTTTCTCAACAATCTTCAGACTGAAATAAGAATGTGGACAGAAAGAGGAAATGGTATCATCTCTATCTACCAACTATCTACTGATATAGCACTTCGGTTGTTGGAAGACATAGCGGACATTTACCATCAGAGTTGGAATTATCCACCTAGCCACCTCAGTTTGGGAGATAATTCAATCATTTTGGTGTCATGATTTGATACTCCACATTACCAAGCAAAGCCTTCTATAGACCTTGAATATCTTTTTGCACAATTTTTGAATGAGACAAGACTTTACCATTAAGAGTAGGAGAGTACTTAGACCGTTCATAATTCACAATTTAAGTCTCTCTATGGCTCACTTGAAGCCATAAGAAGAACAGTAGCTATGATACATGCAAAAGTTACGAATATTGATAAAAAACAACGTGAGAAGTCGAGCACAAGTAGAAAGACCTTAGTTTTATTTGATGATGACGACTCAAGTGAGGAGTAGAATTGAGAGTAGATTAAGGAGGAAGAATCATAAGACAACACTTATGAATCTTCATCCATTGAGATCTAAATTATCATGTCGTTATTGTTTGCAAAAGATCACATCTATGATGATACTATGTGGCCAAAACTTCCTCCATCACTGCTAGTATTGTTCATTCAAGCCCACCAAATACTTGTATCAGTGCCAAATCAAGTTAAGCATACGAGCCCATCACTTCTATATATCGCCAAGCTTGAGGGCATTTAAAAATAAGACCCATTTGTTATGTTGTATGACAGATACTATGGGTGAAAGCCGCTATTTGATGAGCTTCACCAATATGTACATGATCAAGCCTAAAGATATAAATTATGGAGAGGAGTCCTGCACCACCCAAATTTGAGTCACCTTGCCTGTTGCACCATATTTGCCAACCTTGATAGGAGGTGAGAATGTCTTGCCTCCATGGTACATGTTCTTTTCCCTTGTGCTTATATTGAACATTTAAATTTTGAGAACATTACCAATTTATTTATTTGGGTGTGATTTTGCTCATGTGTTGGTTACCGTGATTTTCTTTCCATAAATTATGTACTTTTAGGAAATATTTTTTTTTTTTTGCTTTTCTTTGGATAGATTGAATAATTTGTGAGTGTTGCTAAGATGAGATAACTTGATATTGATGATAAGTATAGCTATTTAATGTTCTCTTAGGTCTTTTGAAATATAATTCATTGAGATTATCCTTGTGCTTGACTCGTAATGATTCAACTTTATTCTTGATTTTATACATTTGAACACGATAATCATGATCACTAGACTCTTTGAGCTTTTGGAAAAAACTTGTATGTATTAGATAGACATTGATATCTCTTGAACTCTAGAACCTATTTAAGTGAAGTTTGAGATGAAATTATATATTAGGAGTCATTGGAGAAATGATTTAGGCATGGACTGTTTGAGCTTTTCAAGCTAACCTTAATATATTATCATCCTAGTACACCCATTTTGAGCCTATTTGTACTTTTCTTTTTTTTTACTACATCTTAGCCCAACAAAAATAATGACTACCAACCTTTATCTTTTAAGCATGTTGATTTTTTTAAAGAGTTAATTTGTGCTATGTTCATATTAAGAGAAATTGGCGGTGTTATGAAGTATTGAAAAAAAAAAGGCAAAGAAAGATGATAAAAAAAGGGAATAATTTGATGAAAAATTTATGTCCTTGCCCTCTATTTTAATTCTGAACATTGAGGACAATGTTGATTTTGATTTTGGGCGAGAGGTTTTTACCTTCGCCCAAGCCAGTAGTACAAACTTATTGAATGACCTTTTAATCTTTAATAACATACTAACATACATTAGTGGAGAGCAACATGAAAAATAGGCATATGATAGTTCCTAATTGCATCCTATATGGATTTTTCATTGTCTATCAAAGCATACAAGTCTATCTAAAGTTCATTTTGTTAAGTGAGATTGATTTTGTATACACTTACATATTAAGAGTCTTGAGTAGAGTGAAATTGATAATTGAAGTTGAAAATCTAGATAATCTTAATGTGTATATTTCCTTTGAGCTTTGAACATATTGTGACTTTGGAGATGCTTGCACAATTTTGATTCGATACGAAAATCACAGTTTGTCATTTATGTCCTTAGTACGTGATTTGTGTTTTTCTTTTCCTTCTCTTGTTTTGTTTTGCTTAAGGACCAGCAAATATTAGAGTTTGGGCTATTTGATGAGTAATAAATTCACTCATAAATCAAGTATTATTCAACTCAAACAATTGTAAGTTCTCTAGCATTTTTGGTAGTTTGATATTTTTTGGCTTTGTTTTTGTAGTTCTTATGAATGAATAAGATTCAAGACAAATTGTGCCAAATAAGGGCATTTCAATCATTGTAAATGAAAGTTAAATCTAATACGAATGTAACACAATAAAAATCAAGCAAAACAGAGCTAAAATGGCGAAACAATACTTCCGTGAAGAAAAGCTGATTTCCAAAACTAAGAGCACTGCGATGCTTGAACAGTAGCACTGCAGCACAACTTAGAAATTAGATTTCTGGAGTCTAGAGTGTCGTCACACTTGCAAGAGAGCACTGTGGTACTATCCAGTATCCTAAAGCATATTTTTAGCAAGTTTTTGGGGCCAATCTCTACCCTTAATGTCATCTGATCGAAATATAGATATTGAAACCGGGATTTAGGAACGATTTCATTCAGTAGTTGAGAGAGAAATTAGAAATATCTTCAGATTTTTTGCTTATAAACTAGGAATAATTGATTTGAATGCAATTGGTGATCAAAAGATATAGTTGATAGTTAAGTGAATTCAATCCCCTAGTTCATTTGTGTATAAAGTTTTCAAATTTTATTTATGTATTTATATTTATATTTGTATTTATTTAACTTATAAATTTATTTAATTTGATTGCCAAGATAAAGTTAAGTCACAAAAATTCTGATATTTAGCGATAATTTAACACATAATTGTTCGTGGGATTGATAACTCTATGCTTATCACTTTATCATTCGTTTACAACATGCGCACTTATGCTTATTTTACTTATTTTACGTATATAACAAAAAGGCAGGCTATAAAAATATAAAGAAGTTTTACAACGTTCGTATGTTGTAATATATTACTGTAGATCTCACGCATCTCGAACTTGTGAACAATGCGCGCTGTGAACTATAGTTTCATGAATTTCCCTATATTGCAACATATTTTTGAAGAGATAATAATCACCTCTTGTAGGAGCTGCAGAAAAAAGAATCATAAGAAGAAGCTATAGTAGCATACAAATTTGGCACTTAAACCACCATAACTGCTCGTGTAGTGATACTTCTCAAACAAGGAAGAAAAACCTTAAGGACAAATTGATTTACTCGACGATCACGACAACAAAGAATTAAATAAGCGCATATGCAAATTGATTTGATTTAAATTATGTCAATTGCCACGTAGGGTCGACAAAATATTAAAACAAAAAAAAAAAGAAAAAGAAAAAGTACCATAAATTGATAACATAGCAAAAGATAAACCGACCAAACCAATTTAAAAATTCATGAAATGCATGTAAACCTTTCTCTCATATATTATTACCCAGTTTCACCAAAAGAAATAGGTAATTAATCATGTGGGGTTTGCCCGATATATATAATTTAATGAAATTAGTGTTACACTAATCGTTATTATAGAAGCATCCAATAATCAAACGTCAACCGGGGGTTTACAATTACGAACCAAATGATAGGCAAACTTCTTAGGGGGTACACTTCTCGATTGCAGGCTAGTAATTATTACATTATTATTATCATTGTTGGTGTCTTTTTTCTTCTTTTTTTTTTTTCTTTTG
The DNA here is from genome assembly GCA_002914805.1 of Parasponia andersonii. Classification (NCBI taxonomy): domain Eukaryota; kingdom Viridiplantae; phylum Streptophyta; class Magnoliopsida; order Rosales; family Cannabaceae; genus Trema; species Trema andersonii. The sequence goes on from JXTB01000009.1 coordinate 1,648,014, forward strand.
CTTAATGATAATATAAGAAGGAAACAACAATATCAAGTGGGAAAAAAAAAAGGCTCTGCATATGGACAATAAATTATTGACTATTTTTCTTTTAAAAATTTAGCTTGCGTAATTTTTCCCAATTTGTGGGTCATGGTCCATGAAAAACTCCATAAGGATAATAAAGGACCGAAAGAAACAACAAGACGGTTTAGCGTGTTTCATATAACTTTAAACATTTGTGTCGGTAAGTAGAAGACTAATAATAAGTGACAAAAAAGCAAACGACATCAAAATGGAAAACGACAAGAGAAAGGAAAATAAGACAAAATTGAAAAAGGAAAGAGAAATTACAAAACGCAAGGTCATGAAACAAATATCAATGTTGAACGAAAAAGATATTACTCGACAATCTCAAATCAGAAAACAATGAAACCATGCCATATGAACAATATATCGTACTTATTAATTATACTCAAACTCAAGAGAAATAACAAGAAAGAAAAAACTTAAGGACAAATTGATTTACTCGACGATCACTACAACAAAGAATTAAATAAGGGCATATGCAAATTGATTTGATTTAAATTATGTTAAATGCCACGTAGGGTCTATATATCCGCCACAATATTAAAACAAAGAAAAGAGATAAAATAAAGACAAAGTACCATAAATTGATAACATAGCCAATGTTAAACCCACCAATATAAAAATTCATGAAATACAATGTAAATTAACCTTTCTCATGTGAGAAATACTAAACGTATTTTCTTTTAAATTAAAATTTTTATTTTCTTTTAAATTTTTCAATCTTATTATTTGATACCTAGATTTTACTATCTAATTTAATATTTTAATAATGTACTATTATCCAATTGCAAAAAAAAAAAATAATAATGTAATTCATCGTGCGGTGTTTGCCCGCTATATATAATGTAATGAAATTAGTGTTAAACGAATCGTTATTATAGAAGCATCCAATAATCAAACGTTAACCGGGGGTTTACAATTACCAACCAAGTGATAGGCAACTTCTTAGGAGGTTCCATTACCAAAATAATAATTAAAAAAAAAAAAAAACTTCTTAAGAGGTTCACTTCTCGATTGCAGGCCTAGTAATTATTACATTATCATTATCAAGTCGAAACAAGTGGGAAAAGAAAAAAAAAGAAAAGACTTTCATATGGACAATAAATTATTGACTATTATTCATTAAAAATTTACCCTGCGTAATTCATCATGGTCCATATACGGAGGAGTCCATAAGCATAATAAAATATTCAGTCCTATACCTAAAACCACTTCGATACAAAACACAAGAGACAAGACTTGTGACAGGGTACGCATGACCCTCTAATTAAGACAAAAGTGGATTTAAAGCTTATCTTCTAACAACTCAATTACCTCTCTAACTAGGAGTGTTCTCAACCAGTGGGACAAGGAGAGGGAAGGTACGTCTCAAAACAGGAAATTCGTAGGTCGTCAAGTGATTGAGGAAGTTACAATAGTTTCGAGCGTGCACTTGAGGTAAATACAAGATTTAATTTATTTACGCTTTTTCATTTTTGGTTTAATGTGTTTTGGCAAGTTTTTTCTGGGGTTTCTCTTTTCGTATTTGGTTTGATGATCAATATTATTAGAGTTATTTGTAATAAGGTCAACTTCACCAGCTAAATGATGATAATTCGCGTCACATATGAGATGATATAAAAAAAAACTTGAGCACTAGTAGTATTATCGTAGAATTTATGGGTTCTCCGTTTTGATTGATGGGTATCTTCCACTGTTATCATACTCTATTTGATTAAGTGAAGTGAGGATATGGTGCAAAGTGGTATTGCTATATTCATGTGCTGGCCCGTATGAATGAAGAGGTCCGATTCGACCGTATAAATTATGAGGAGGCCCAATTTGGTCCTATGGCCCAAACAAGCCCCTAGACTGGCCCGGCCGACCCACATTTTGGCTCTTTTTTTTAAATATTTTTAGATATATTTTTTTATGAATTTTAATAATTAAAAAAAATTATATATATAAATATGTGATAAATTTTTATCACAAATAATTTTACAAGTTTTATGATAAAAATTAAAAAATAATACATAACTTAAGTAATAAGTTGATGAAAAAAGAGTAAATTAAATTTGAAAAATAACAAATTCAAGTTTATTGATAAAATTTTGTTTACCTCAGGTTGGCCTTTTTTATTTGAAAGATTTTAATATAAACTTTTTAATGAATTTGAACAATTAAAATAAACAAATTATATATATATATATATGTAACGGGCTCTGGGCCTATAAGCCTAATTTTTTTTTAAACAGATTTTAATTTAAAAAAAATAACGGGTCGGATTGGACCGGTCCACGAGCTCAGAATATTAGGCCTAGCCCGACCATAGAAATAAGGTCGGACTAGATCCGGACCTATCTCTACTGGGTCGAGCCAAGCTGGACCCGGGCCTATCTCTACTGGGCCAAACCGAACTGGGCCCGGACCTATCTCTACTGGGTCGGGCCAGCTCGCGGGCTATCTTACCAAATTGTGGGCCAACCCATTGGACCCTGCCTTTTGATAGCATTAGTTTGAGTGTAAAACTTTATATTTGGATTTGTTTTTGTGTTTGAGTTTATTTTGCTTGTTACTTTTGGTTAAAAATGAGTGCAACCTCAAAAACGACACATTAACCAAGACCACGGGAAACAAGATGAAAAACAAAAAACGACATCAAAATGAAAAGCAGCAATAGAAAATTAAAAAAAATGTTAAAGAAAATACAAAATAAGAAATGATAGTAATCTCTCTAAATTATATAAATATATATAAATATATATATATATATATATATATACTGCGTATTATATATTTTCCAGGTAATATCAATATCAATCATCTTGATGAAATTCTCTCTAATCACTCATTTTGTAAGAGAAAATATTCAGAAAGCTGCTCTGTCTTTATTTTATTTTTATTTCCGTTTCAAATGTGAGAGCTTCGATATTAAATCCACTTCGTGCTTGAATGATGTGAAGCTGAGGATGGAAAAGGCAGAGACGACGTTCTTGAGACCAGTAATTGAAAAGTTGGTCAATCTGCTAGCCGAAGAAGTCCATTTATTGAGAGGAGTCCACAGAGAAGTTAACTGCTTGAAAGATGAGCTGGAGATCGTGCAGCCTCTACTTCAAGATGCGGAAGCAAAGCTAGATAAAGAAGAACTGAGCAACGCTGCAAAAGTATGGCTGAAACAATTAAGGGAGGCAGCTGATCAGATAGAAGATGTTGTCGACGAATACCTTTATCATCTCTCGAAACGTCATCACGAGAGAGGATTCATCGCTTCCTTTCGAAAAGTTCGTGATAGTTTTAGAACGCTGAAACCGCGTCATGACATAGCTTCTGAGATTCGAGACATTAAGGAGTCACTGCGTGAAATCAAGGAAAGAGGTCTAAGCTATGGGTTGAGATCCTTAGAGCAAGGATCGAGTAGCAGTACGGTCACAAAAGTCGATGCATCTGGCATCGACCCTCGATTGAGTTCTCTCTTCATTGAAGAAGATGAGATTGTGGGAATTGATTCAATTGCCATGAAACTTGTAACGAGTTTGGTTGGAGACCCACCCACACGCTCGGTGATTTCACTTGTAGGTGAAGGAGGGATTGGTAAAACTACACTTGCTAGAAAAGTTTTCAAGGATGAAGCTTTGAGACAACAATTCGAATGTTTTGCTTGGATCACTGTATCACAATCATACAACATGGAGAAGGTCCTGAGGAGCATGAAAAACCAGATATGCAAAGAAAAAGTGGAGACTGACGGAACAATTGAAGATCTGATTGAATGTTTAAGGCATTATTTGGAAACAAAGAAGTACGTGGTTGTTTTCGATGATGTATGGAAAATAGATTTTTGGGACGTCATTAAACATTCTTTGCCCAGTAAGAATAGGAGAGCCAGGATCCTTATCACCACCCGCAATACTGCGATTGCTTATCATATCAAAGATACCCCGTCTGATCATGTTCAAGAGCTACAAGCTTGGCCTCTGGGCTTGGCTTGGGAGTTATTCTGCAAAAAAGCATTCCGCTTTGAGTTTGAGGGATGTTGTCCTAAGGACTTGGATGCGTTGTCTCGTAAAATTGTAAGCAAATGCCAAGGTTTGCCACTTGCTATCGTGGCTATAGCGGGTTTATTGTCTAAAAAAGAAAAGACCATAATGGAGTGGGAAAGAGTACTTGATAGTCTCAATAATGAGTTTAAGAGAAATACCCAACTGTCCAGTGTTTCAAAAATTCTTTCTTTTAGTTATCATGATCTACCATACCACCTTAAATCTTGCTTCTTGTACTTTGGGATTTTTCCAGAAGATTACTCAATATTTGACAAAAGATTATGTAGACTTTGGATTTCTGAGAATTTTATCGCTAAATCAAGGACAGATGATAAGACATTAGAACAAGTTGCTGAAGAATACTTAAGTGAGCTTATCCATAGAAACTTGGTTTCATTTGAGATAGAATATGGAGTTGATAAAAGGTGTAGAGTTCATGACTTGATACGTGATATCATTTTAACAAGAGTTGACGAATTTCGATATTGCCAAATAGTTGATGAAAATAAGTTAAGATTCGAAGGGAAGAGTCGCCGCCTATCAATCTTCGGTACAACAAAAGGTGTTCTAAATTTTGTTGGAGATAATTCTAAGATTCGTTCTGTTTTTCTTTTTAGCATTGATGAATTGACCGAGTCTTTCATGATCAGCTTGTTTAAAAAGTTCAAACTTTTGAAAGTGTTGGATTTTCAAGATGCTCCTCTTGATAAGCTCCCTAAAGAAATAGGGAATTTGTTTAACTTGAAGTACTTAAATTTAAGTAGGACGAAGGTGAAGAAGGTTCCAAAGTCCATTGGTAAGCTACAAAATCTAGAAACATTGAATCTAAGTGAAACCTTTGTCCAAGAGCTACCAATTAAGATTAAGAAGCTTCGAAACCTGCGACACCTTAGAGCTTTTCCAAAAGTTAGTGAGGAGACTGGTTATAGTTTGAATTTAGACGTTGGTGTGAAGATAGATGAAGGGATTGGAAATTTGGAGGAGTTGCAAACACTAGTGTATGTGAGAGCATATCCTAGCACAATTGATCTAGTAAAAGAGCTAGAGAGGCTGAAAAAATTGAAGGTTTTGGGCATTTGTCAATTGACTTCGGAAATTGGGAAAGCTCTTGGAGCATCCATTGAGAAAATGAACCACCTTGAAGATTTACGTTTAAGAGCAATTAACGAGGATGAAATTTTAGATTTGAAATGCATTTCATCTCCTCCTCCCTTTTTATGTTATCTGCAGCTGTCTTGTCGACTACATCAGTTACCGGATTGGATTTCAAAGCTTCAAAATTTACAAGGACTGGAATTGTGGTTTTCAAGATTAACAAATGAGCCATTGAAATACTTGAAAGATTTGCCCAATTTAGCATACCTGGAGTTTTACCAGACATATGATGGAGAGGAATTGCATTTTGAGGATGGCAGTTTTAAAAAACTCAAGCAACTTAAATTATTAAAGTTGGAAGGATTAAAGGTGCTGAAAATAGACAGAGGAGCATTGCCTCTGCTTGAGAGGTTGATGTTTGGGCCTTCTCCGCTATTGACAGAGATGCCTTCCAATATTCAATACCTAACAAACCTCAAATCTCTTGAAATTGAGGACATGCCATGGGAATTCGTGGTTAGCTTGCAACCAAACCACGAAGAAGATGGAATTATCTCTCATTATTGGAAAATTAAGCATGTACCTTCTGTCTCCTTCTGGTATAAAAGAAGTACAATGGACATTTATGACATCTACAAACTGGGCGAATCAGACTTGTTGGAGCTTCTGCGAGACCAAGCCAGTACTTGATTGACGATGCGGCATTACTGTGATTTATCAATCTAATTCGTAGTTGACTCAGGTACATTTTAATTTGTTTTATAATGGAACTTGTTGAGTAACACTCTCTTCCTTTTTCTCTCTCTTTATTTATTTGTTTTGTTTGCCTTTTTTTCCTTTTCTTTTTTTTAAACATTTCACTCCAGCCCTCGTTTTCTTTCCCTTTAACATCATTTATTATAGGTTTCTGACACACCTCAAAAAAGATATATCCAATACTGTAAATTAATTCTAAGACTAGCATTTCAAAATAGCCTGAGACATCTGTAGCATGCAACTATGATAAAGTTTAAATATAGTATATAAAGATCGCAATTTTACCAAAAATGAAAATTAGGAATCAATTATAACGAATTACAATAGTTTATCAAATTTATTCTAATTCTTAATGCTACGTTTTTTAGCCTTTTTGTACAGAACTGGTCTCTATATATATATGTGTCCATGTTCTCTGAATTACTGAATTTGCTAAATCGATTTTCTTTTGTATTCATCATCGTCCGTATACATTCATGTGAACATATATTACTTGATTTATAACGTAGTTGCTTGCATATAAAATAATATCAACTAATCCATACTGATCAAAATTTTTAGTATGTACTAGATTTTATCATTTAATTAACTCATGCATACAGCTTATGACCTATGACATATATGAAAATTCGATCAACTAAATATTGTTTTTCTCGAGGTTCGCTTGTAGATATTTTACTTTGCTGTATTTTTCTATATTTTTTATTTTCTGAAAATATTTACTTTGTTGTATTTATAAACCCTGTTTGAGAATTCTGTTTGGATTTTAACTATGTTACCACCAATCTTATCTTTTTGCTCTTGCTTAACACTACTTTTTTTATTTTTCTTTTCTAACGTAGGAATTGTGCCGAAGAAGCATCAGATATATGTTAAGACAAGGCAGAAGATTTATCTTATCCACTCTCTTTTAAGATTTTAAGTTAGCTTGTGTGTTACTGATTTTCATGTTGATGTTTGTATGAACTCCTATTTATCTTTGTTTAGTCTGTGATGTATTATGGAAATAATGAGCCTGGTAATTGCTCAGAGAAGACTATGATCAATCTGTTAGTTTCTTCGGTCAATAAGTTATTGAGTTCGAGATTTTTTTTTTTTTTTTTTTATAAATATGAACTCATATCATTCTCTAGTTTGGGTTGTTTACTAGAAATATTTACAGGGTATTTTGTTTTCTTTTTACAGGAATATGATCGTCGAAAAACAAATAACTATATATTGTGGTTTAGATTAACTATTATCTAATAGAAGTGACAGATTTAGAGTTATGAAAACCATAATATACAAGAAATGTCTGCAAGGTATTATAGCAAGTCCGTAGTTCTTTTTTGAGACCGTATGTCATGACCAGAATTACAGGCCAATGGCAAAAAAGAAATTTTATAAATGAAAATTCAAAAATTATTTTTAAATAATTTATAAAAATAATTTTAATAATAAAATACTCAAAGTTTTGTAATCATCGTTAGACGTAAACTATTAATAATACTAAACAAACCAAGTACCATCGTCATCCTTCTCAAAATCCAGGCATAAAAGTCATACAGACTGAGTACGTGAAATGGACCCTTAATTATTATTATAAATGAAGATAATTAAACAGTAATATTTTACACAATTACTCAATTATCGATATCGATAACATGCTCTTTACTACTCTGCTCCTGAATTCTCAAGGTCACACTGAGCGTTATCTAAGAGGAGAAGAATAATAGAGTGAGTATTCACATACCCCGTAGGAATTCAATTATATTTTTAAGTGATGCAACTTCTCAAACCTGTATAGTTAGTATCTTTAAATCTATTTATAAATCAAATTTATAAATCACTACAATCCAGTATAATCACATATTTAAAACCAAAACCATATCATTGTACATATCATACATTAACAAGATATAAAAGTTAGCTTTCATCTTCCATCACGGCCCTGTAATACCTCTGTAACAAAAGTACTCAGTATCTTGATACTACTCGAAGGCATATCAGCAAAAACTTACATAAGGGCCAAGGTCTCTCACTTAGTACTATAGTAACTCACTAACGAACTAAATTACTACGATACAACAATGGAACTCAAATATGTGATCCTATGATATGTACAATATATAACAATTCATGACAATCATACATTCAAGAATCAAATCATGCACTGAAATATCACTTGACATTATTATGGGATTTATCGTAATATGGGTAGTACACTGTTATTTTACCTCATATTCACAATGTAAAAATATGTATAAAAATCCACACAGTTCAATCCCAATATAATCCAACATGTTTCAACAATTTTTTCAAATAATCGTAAAATCACGATTTGTCATAAATAAGTTTTAATGCAACTACAAATCAAAACAAATATAAATCAGATAATCGAACTCCTACCTCGATATTGTAGCAATACCAAGCTAATGACGCGTGAAGAAATTCTCGTTGGTCACTTGGGTGTTTGAAAGTCATTTCGAGATCCCGATAAGCTCACTTGAAAAATAGACTTTTTTAATGAAGCCTCAGACGGAGAAATGGATATCACAACTGAATTTAGAACATCCTCAAATACCAAGTTAGACATATAATTTGTTAAAAATAGGTACCAGTATATGATCCGGCCCGTGGCATGTAAAATAATACTATTCAGGAGCAGTGAATTTCGATTATCATGCCACTTTGAAACATAGCGATATTTTACATAAAATTTCGTTTCTCGACCTCACTGAGTCCAAATTTAAAGTCGGAATTCAATTTTGAGGTTCCGAGCCATAAATAGGCTTTAAAATCTGAAAGTTACAAAAATACCACTATTTGAAAATATTTAGAAAAATATCCACAATTTCTATTTGAAAATTAATGCACTTCAGGATACCATTTTAAATTCTACTTACTATAATTATTCATTATTTTTACCCTTCTTTTACCCTATATAATTACCTTGGGTAAAATAATTACATAATAAAATAATTATAAAAAATATCACTTTTTAGAAACTTTAGTAAAACAGCCAAAACAATGAAATTCTTACCGGTAGCAGGATGACAGCTAAGACCAGTCAAGAAATGACAGTAACGATGAGATGAATCTAACGGTGCTAGTAGTGTCGCAAAAGGACATCGAATGGAGCTCTAGTGGCCGAAAAGGAGTCATAGTGACAGAATCTTTGGAGGCTTAGATTTCTGGCTACCTGCAACAAAATCGGGTGGCAACAGTAGGCGGAGCTTCATCAGTAGGCTTTGGTCCAGGCGGCAGGTGCATCTGGTCAGTAGGGGCGCAATATGGCAGCTTCGATCTCTAACGAAGAGCTTCTCTCTCTCTCCCTCTCTCAAGCCCTTCATGTGAGAAGATGAAGTTTTGGAGGGTTTTTACAATTTTCATAAACTGTAGCATCCAATAAAATAATCTAGACATTTTTAGTTAAATAATCTAAAAATTAAAATTACCAAAATGTCATTGAGTTAACATTACTTAATTGCCCCTTTTTAAAATAACTAGTTTTCACACCATAGATTGCCTTTTTCAAGCGGAAAACATATGATGGATATTGAGTGTCAGCAAAGTCGGGAGGTTACTGCATAAAAACCATCTCAGTGAGATTGCCTTGAAGACGAGCATTATTGTTTGGGTTTACAATGAGAATTGACGAATGGACCATCCCAAGTGAAGTGCCAATGTCAAGATAATCCTAATAGTGGTGGGTTTGACTACGGGATTAAAGGTTTCAGTGTAACAAGGCAAGCTTTACAATGAGAAATAGAACCTTCGGGATTATGCTTGATATGAAATACCCATTTGCAGCTAACAATATTATTTGGAGACTCATGGTGGGGAACAAGCTCCATTTCGGAGCAATGCAATAAGTTCCTCAGTCATTGCGACACGCCATTTAGAATCTTTGATTGCCTGAGAGACACGTGTTGGTTCAGCAAATGGAGGCAAAGTGTGAGATCCCCCGATCCCACATACATACGTAAGGATATTTGTATAACTATTTAGTGAGATCCGGAGACGCTACTCAACTTAGAACTGATAAAACAAGGGAAAATTAAAACTTTTAACTTTCTAGAGAGAGAGAAAAACTCCACTCATTTTTACATATAGTATAATTTATACATACATACTTACTCCTAAAGTGGACCTCTCATGCAAATATACATAATGTACACATACTCAAAACAGATACAAAATTCTCAGTCAGGAAACCACAGCGTCAAAATGCTCATATACACAAGCCGCGGTCGGAAAGTCATCACTTATCCTCTTAACTCACATATGAGCAGTATCATCTGCAATGTAAGAATATTTGTGACTATAAAACTCAATAAGTAACGAGTGCAAATGCAACATGCATATTCTAGAAAATAGATAATGGTATGATTGGGATCCATGTGTATTTTGTATTGCCTGAAAAGACCGTGAATCGCGTACTGAGCCACTCAGATAACTAATAACTAATCATAAGCCGTCGTATGGAGGTCTTGAGTCTCAAATACATTTCAAACCCCTCTGTGTACTGCAGAAGTCTTCTCTATACCGCTATCAGAGTATTCCCAAAAGAACTAAATATTATCCCCGAAGGAACCTAATAATGTCCCCGAAGAAACCTGATAATGTTTCCGAAGGAACCAGATAATTGGGCACTGGCCCGCCACACCCTATTCACTAATACTCGTCAAGCAATATAAATACACCATATGTTCATGCCTCATGTATGTCGAAATAACAGATTTAGATATTTAAGCTTTAGGCATAACAGAATAACAAATACAACTTTTCATATAATTCAAGGATTCCATAAGTTTACAGAACAAATAATTTTTTACATTGCAGGTGTAACGTTACTTACCTTGTGTCCGACAGAAAAGATAGTGAAAATAGTCAGTATCCTCTGTGGTAAGGTGTGTGGAAGACCTGATATTAATTTCATTACTAGAATGATTACTACAATATAAAATACTTAAAGAAAGCAACCACAAGCATAAATCACAACTTTCACAAAATCAGGAAATCTAATCACAAAATGAACCAAAATGGCACATACTTTCATAAAAACTAGTCCATTTGCTTCTAAATAGTATCATTTGGTTTTAAAAATATTTGGATAGCACCTCTCCTATTTTTAGGACATTCCTACATGATTAAAATCATGGTTTAAGATTTGCAATAACAATCCACAAGCCAATTCCCATATATACACCTTAAAGAGGATCAATTAGAACAACCTAAGTGCACTTGAATTCCTTTCGGTTTAAACAAAGTTTAAAACCACTTTTACACTTGTATATCATCATAACCAGCCAGTGAATAGGTGTAATCTACATAAAAGGATCAATGTCTTACACATTCCAAATAATGAAATCAAATTACAAGTGTAGACAACTTATTCCAACAATGAAAACACTTGAATCCACAAATAGCAAACTTTGGGGCTTTAAGTCTAACTTTAATCCTCCGCTTAAATTCTATATTTCCAACCATATATAAGGTTTTCTAGGACCTCTATTCATCAAATAAAAGCTTTGATTTAAGGGCTAATGCAATAGAAATAAATCACCAATTCAAAATTCCATAAAAACCTCACCTTGACTAGTTTGAACCTTTGTTGAAGCTCTTGCATTCTTCTTCCACAAAACTGATTTCTATGGCTTAGAAATTGATCTTAGAACTAAAGAGGACCTAGAGGAATCATTATTTAAGTGGTATCAAGTGGAGAATTGAAATAATAAACCAAAACCTAAGAAGGAGAATTAGTAGAATTACCTTGACTAGTTTGGACCTATCTTGCTTTCTTGAGCTCCAAATTGAGTTCTACCACTTGGAAACTCTTGGAAATGATTAATAGGAGCTGAGAGAAGTCTAAAAATGAGTGGGAGAGTTTCAGAGCGTAGCTGGAGAGAAAGGACAAGAAAATGACCAGATTTGGTCCAAAAGTGATACTTAATAACTAAGAAATGGCATAACTTAAGTTCTGAGGGGTATTTTGGGAATTTTGCACCTTACTTTCCATGTGTCCAGCTCTAAAACATCCTTAGCATACTCACCACGTTGCTGGTCCATCCTATACACCCAAGTGTAGACCAAAATGGTGAAACCTAGCTTAAGAGGTGAAAACTAGTGATATTTTGACCTATATTCTCATATGACCAATCTTATTATAATCTAGTGAAACTTAGCCCTATAACCAATTATTAAATATAAAAATAAGTCAATTAGACTCTAATTAATAATGCAAACAAAGTATCAATGCCTAATTATTAGAGTGCACAAAGATGACATTACGCGATTAAGCTTAATCTAAGCTAACTTAGTGTAATTAAACACAGTTCAGTACAGTAACTGCCACCTTGTGCTTAGCTGAAACCAACATTTTGGAAAATGCTAGAAATGGTTTCTAAACATTAAATAAAAGCTATTTGACGTGTTAAATGCACAATGAATTTGGTTCCAAAAAGTGTGAAAAATGCATTTTACCGAAAAACTACTGACCAAGTTATCAACAGATATGATTTTAATGCATGTTCATATAGTATTACTATTCATAAATGTATTCTTTGTTTCTTTCATACACCAAGCTCTCTCTCTCTGAGGGTACTGAGCCTTTACACTGCATGGGAGCACTTCCACAAATATTAGTACAATAATACGGATCATTTAACAATCAGAATGAGTAATTTACCATGAAATTGATACTAGTTACTTGATATGTCTATTATGCAATATGAATATGTTTATTATTGGCTTATTATGTAATGTGAGAATCTTGGACATCACACACAAAGGGTGTCTAGTTGTACGAAGGTTTAATTGTTTGGGTTTAAATGTGTTGGTGTCAGATCTAGTGGTCATGGAGTGAGATGGGAGGACAGCGTGTTTGGGCTGGCTAGAAGGGGCAGCAACTGACCGGTTTTGTATAAGGTCAAGGTTGGAATAGATGGGTTGGAAATGAGTTGTGTTAGAAGCAGACAGAGGTAGATTAGGCCGTGAGGATAAGGGAGTTTTGTATTGGAGCGGGCCGTGTGTTGGAACATAGTTGCTGGTAAATAGGTAAACATGTGAGCAAAGAGAGTGTTCCGGAAGCAAGACTCGAACTGGGCGTGATATGAGGGCCATGAGTTGCACCTGCAATAGATGAAAGTGACAGATTAGTAGGTAATACTGAAAAGAGTGGTGAACTAGCAGCTAAGGAGGATGACTTTGTGAGCCAATTTTGAATGTCAGTTTGTAGAGTTGAAGACGAGAAGGAAGGGAGAGAGATACCTGAAAATTCATGTCCAACAAATTGTATATGACGAGATATATAAATTTTTTAAGATTGTGGATCGAAAGCATTTGTAAGCACTTGATCAGAAGTGTAACCTGAAATTATGCATATTGTAGATTTTGGTGGTAATTTTTTCTAGTATAGGGCACCCAAACATTTTTAATTTTTAATAATTTGGGGAAAATTGAAATAGACATTCATAGGCAGATTTATCATTTAAAATAGGAGTGGGGAGACTATTAATGAGATAAATAGCCGTGGAAAAAGTATAAGACCGAAAGGAAAGAGGTGGAGATACCTTATATGTAGTGTTAAGCCTGTCTCAAAAACATGACGATAGCTTCTTTCTGTAGGACCATTTTGTTGGGGTGTTTTCAAATTTTGAATACCAAAAGAGTCCAAACAAGACCAAGTTATTCACCACCACCATCACAATAAAGTGAAACAATTTTAGTTTGGAAAATAATTCTCAACAATGGATTTAAAGCGGAGAAACACAGATTGAACATCAAATTTCTTTTTCAATGGATAAAGCCATACATAGTAAAGTGGCCAACAAAAATATTACAATAACTAAAACTATCATTACATAAATCTGGGGAGGGACCCCAAACGTCTGTATACACTAAATCTAAAGGACCTCTACTTATTAAGGATGATTGGCCAAAAGGTAAAGGATGACTTTTATTGCAATGACAAGAAACATAATAGAATCTATTTCTAGATTTCAAACAAAGTTTAGCCAAACTAGTACGAAATAAATAATTGATAATCTGATGAGATGGATGACCGAGACAATTCTGCCAAAGAGAGTGAGAGGAGCAAACAGTAGCATAAATATGGGGAGAACTAAACCTAGCAAAAATAGGTCTGGCCGAATGGACTCCAGCATGACATTATGGCCCGTGGGTCAACCTAACTCAATTTACAATGGAATGAGCTCGGATAGGGCTTATATATCTAGGCCCACCAAAAAAGGATTTTTTAAAAATATTTTCAAATAAATTTAAATAAAATTTTTTTTTCCTATACTTATAAATACATATTTTTTTACTTATTTTTTCACATTTCTAAATTTCAATCTAATTCTAAATAATTTTTTTAAAGCTTTTGTTTTAAATTTTTTTTATCAACTATTCAATTTTATTTAATTATTTTTAAATTTTTATCAATAGAAGAAAAAACATAACATATTATTTATATTTTTTATAAATCTTATTTTTAAATTTCTAATATTTTTAACTAATTGTACATATAATAATATTAGTTTTTTTTATATTTTCTAAAGTGGGACAAGGACGGTCTAGGCCTGGCCCATCTATGGCCCGCCTAGGAGCCCTGTAGGCCTATGGGCCGGGCTGGGCTCCCTTTTCAAATTTTCAGGCCGGCCTGGGGCCCCACCTATCCTTCCATCCATGCCCATTTTGATTGTCCATTTTGTCACCTCTAGATAGAACATAAGAATGAATAGGCAGCAGGTACAGACGTTGGCCATTCATACATGTCAATTCGGTTAATATCTATTTAGATTCTACAAAAAGTCAAAATACATGGTATAAAAAGATTATTATCCCTTTCGAATCCTATAAAACTACAACATTTAGATTTCAAAATGTATGAAATTTTCAAAATATTTAGAGATAATTAAACTACAACATTTAGATTTCAAAATGTATGAAAATTTCAAAATATTTAGAGATAATTTACACTGCCAAAGAAGGAAAAAAAAAATTAATTCTAATCACGACATAATATGTGACTAAAGTGAAATATTCATGATTAAAAGGATGTTATCTACAATATGTCGTAATTAAAAAGTCCATGGTAAAAGTGTTGGTCACAAAAACTATGATTTATTGTGACTAAAAGTATAATAGTGAAAATTTGTAACTAAATGTTATTTTTTAGTTACGAGAAATTTTTAATTGTGACTAAATATTTTTTTTTGAATAATATTGTGACTAAATGTTATTTTTAATTGTGACTAAATGTTTTTTCTCTTTCGTTACACAAAAATAAAAAAATAAATAAAGATTTTGTTGTGACCAAAAATTATCACTACATAATGATTTTAGTTGTAGTGTGAATTTTATTTGCCAATTTGGCATTGAAACTAGAAGCAGACACGGAGACAGAGAGAAGCTCTTTGTAGTTAGAGAGAAGCTCTTTGTAGTTCTCGCCCCCGACTGAAAATTGACCATGCATAAAAATATTCTTGTGTACCTCGCATCGTGAAAAGTTGATAAATAATCAAGAAGCACCGAGAACACTTTGGTTAATAATTATGTTCCACTGCTGCCCAACTCATTCCATTTGAACCGTGATTTGGGTGACACTTTAAAGCTTAAAAATTTGAAAAAAGAGCTCCTCTATTTCATTTTACAACTGTGACTTTTCTGTATAAAACTTGCGACTGGAAATCGTTAGATTCCAATATTTCGTAAAGCAAGTAATTGTATTAGTGCCTTGAAAGCTGAGGCTAGTACTGGTTATCAGTGTCAATAATATATCAAGATGAAAAATTAAGGTTAAAAATTGAAACTATAATAGTAGAATTAAGGAGTATCTAGCCAATGTTGAATCATACTTAGAATAGGGCTCAATCAAATGACATCAGCATGAGAAAATGAAATGAGATAAAAAGAAAAAGGACGGTAGTTTATGTCACGATCCAACATCCAAGATTTTGAGTGTAAATTAAAATAAATAAAGAATTTTGTAAAATTCGGAAAAAATCAAGTATTTGGATTTTTTATTTTAGTCCTCAAATAATTAGAAATTCTATATAAGAAGGAATCTATCTATAGTTTGATTTATAAAAATAGATACACCAATAAAAATTCAAGAAAACATAATTAAGTTGTACAAAAACTTGGTTTAATAAAATAATAGTGTTGCTTAAATAGATTTCACAAATCTTGAGTAGGAAAGTCCATAAATTAATTTACAGATAGAGTCAAATTTCCAAGTACTTAAAACTTTGAAAATATACTCTTTGAGTACTATAGTGTCCTCTTTATACAGCAAATCTTAAAATAGTAGAAAATATGTCCTCATACATTCACTTAGTATAAACAATAAATTTAGCTAAACAGTTAGAAATGAAAAAGCATAGGACAAGTTATAGGGACTAACTGAAGATGAATACGAATAAGACCATAATATAAGCCAAGTGACTTACCTGGTCATCAAGACAACTAACTCGAATGGACTACTACCTGAAAGGAAGAAAAAATAGAAGGGGTAAGCTTAAAAGCTCAGTAGGAAAGCTATCACCTCATTTAAAACCCATTTAGTGATGGAAAGCTCCTGCATAGTTAGTTTGATCCAAAACACCTTTGTAAAACTATATGTGTATATATACATAAAAATATCCAAAATCGATAGTTTGTATGCACATACACATAAATAGATATACAGAAAATATGATATTTGAAAACCAATCAGTCCATAAATACATGATATAAATCTACCCATACTTATGAGTTCACTACCTCTCATCAATGGAAACTATGGTGTTGGCACTATGTGTGCTATATAGCCAGCCTACCTAGCCCATAACCAGAGAGGACACCTATGTATCGCTTATCAAACCTGGAGGGCTAACTGTATTACCTATACTTGTTAAATAGGGAGGTAATTAGAACAAATATCCTGCACAGGTTCAGGACTCTGCATCGTCGGTGGAACCGCAGCGCCACACTATAAAAACCCTATGATGCTAACTTTAGACTCATGTGTGATCCTATGATACGTGTACTTTGAACTGATGTGTAAAAATAGCAATGCATAAATTTAAGTTCAAATGGTACTCTGGTTTTTAATAAAATAGTTAATTAAATTTTATAGAAAAATGAGTAGCATAACAGCCTTATTATAACATATCGAAAACTAACCTGCACTCAAAAAAATCACAAAGTAATCCTATATATATGTCATACAATTCAATTCCTTCACATATATCCAAAATAGTTCTAAAATCATGTTTGTCATTATGTGTTACAGAAAATAAATTTTATTCACAAACGGTATAAAAATAGAGATAATCGAATCCTTACTTCACTAGATTAGTGATACCACGCTATTGGATCCTCAAAGTACTATTGGACGATCGTTCGAAGGGTTAGGAATCAATTCCACGCCCTCAATCGCTCAGTTGGAAACAATCAACTTCTTAATGGCACTCCAAATCAATAAATAGAGTTTCTTGTTGAATTTCTAATACTCAAAATAGTTAAGTTAGACATATAACTCGACCAATTTAGGTCTAGGCCAACACCGGACTGTTGGCACACAAAATGAGGCATTATTAGATATACCTTTTGAGTACATTCCAAAAGTGGCATCAAAAATACAATTTAACGTTCGGATCAAAAGTCAAACTTAAATTCAAAAATAGCAACTTTTATTCCGGGCAAAATGAGATTGTGAAATATATATCATGACGTTTCTCTTGATGATACGAACCTGTAATATCAAGTCTATCCTATAATATGATTTTTGTTTTTCATGTGTTTTAAATTTATGGTTATGATAAGTAAAACGGTTATGCACTAACAAAATTTTTGTGAATACGGTTCTAGTGGAATACGCATATGAAAGCCAAGTTGGACTACGTGCCTAATGAGAAATAAATTTTCATGCATTTGCATTTATATGTGATTGTTATAATAATATGATTAATTTGTATCTATTTTGAGTTAAGTGAATTATTATAATAATTATTATTGTTTAAATCTTAGTCGAGTTGTTTTTAGAGTCCAAATAATTTGATAACAAACTTATATATATATATATATATAT